>PVJS01003768.1:0-73320 GCA_004027185.1 Glis glis | reverse complement strand
CTCTCTCTCTCTCTCTCTCTCTCTCTACATAGTGAGGCCCTCCCCAACTTCGTGAGACCTGGTTTCAAAATAAAGTATAAAAAATAGGGCCGGGGGCGTAGCGCAGAGGTAGAACACCCCTGGGTTCAATCCCTGGTACCGCAAAAAAAAAAAAATAATAATAACAGAAATGAGCTGGGTGTGGTGGTTCATGCTTGTAATCCCAGTATTTGGGAGGCTGAGACTAGAGGATCCGGGTTCGCGGCCAGCCTCAGCTACTTAGTGAGGCCCTCTGCAACTCAAAATAAAGAATAAAAAATAGGGCTGGGGGTATATCCCGGAGGTAGAATGCCCCTAGATTCAATCCCCAGTACTGCCAAAAAAAAAAAAAAATAACAGAAATGTATCATTACAGTTGTGGAAGTCAGAAGTTTGAAATGGGCCAGCAGGACTATGTTTGTTCTTGGGGCGCTGGCTTAAAGTCCACTTTCTTACTTTTTCTAGCTTTTGAAGGCTCCTTGTGTTCACTGGCCTCATGGACTTCTTTGACTTGTCCCCTTCAAAGAAAGTACCTTAGCATCTTTCAATCTCTCTCTTCCCCCTCTCTCACCTCTCTTTTATAAAAACCCTGTGGGGCCAGGTGTGGTGGCGCACGCCTGTAATCCCAGTGCTTGGGAGGCTGAGACAGGAGGATGGCAAGTTCAAGGCCAGCCTCAGCAACTTAGTGAGACTCTGTTTCAAAGTGAAAAATAAAATAGGGCTGGGGGTGTAGCTCCGAGGTAGAATGCCCCTGAGTCCAGTCTCTAGTACCAAAAAACAAACCATCAAAACAACACGAACCCTGTGGGGTTGAACTCACCTGGATGAAATCCACTTGTATCGTCCAGGACAATCCTATCTCAAAATCCTCAACCCAACCACATCTACAAAGTTCTTTCTGCCGTGTAAGGTAACCTGTATAGTCAGCTTTTGGGGAGTAAGAGGTCGACATATTCGGGGACTGTTATTCAGCAGACCATTGTGGCTGATTTGAGGTCTTGGCAAAGGAGGGGGAGGGGATTGTGCTGTAAGAAGAGGGACCATCGGTGGGTCTGGAGAGAGACTGGCAAGTTTAAGGAAGAGAATGGAAGTCAACGAGGCTGGCGCAGAGGAAGTGAGGGGGGAGTGTTGAGAGGGGATGGAAGAGGCGATGGGGGTCAGCTACGTAGCATGCCTGGTGAGCCCAGCCTCTTGCCCGTGTGTTTTTTTTTTTTTTTTTTTGTGGTACTGGGGATTGAACGCAGGGGCGTTCTACCTCCGCGCTACACCCCCAGCCCTATTTTTTATACTTTATTTTTGAAACCGGGTCTCACGAAGTTGTGGAGGGCCTCACTAAGTAGAGAGAGAGAGAGAGAGAGAGAGGGAAACAGGGAGAGAGCGAGAGAGCTGAGGCTGGCCACGAACCCGGATCCTCCGGTCTCTGCCTCCCAAAGTACTGGGATTACAAGCGTGCGCCACCACGCCCGGCTTGCCCGTGTGTTTTAAGACAAGAAACGCTTGCTGGTGAGGGGCTGGGGGCAACATTATGACAACATAAGAGCTTCAGAATGGGGACCTGTGAAGGGCTTTCCAGTGCCCAAGAGCTTTCTGTGTTTCATTAGAGACATTTTCCTTTTATTTAAAAGACCCTTTATTGAATCTAATATACATTAAGAAAAATACATTTATATAAGTGGGCAGCTCAATGAATTTTCACAAACTGAACACACCCATGTGTCTATTAGAAGAAATTACAAATTTCGTGCCAAAAGCTTTATGTTTTTCTGTCTTTAGTAGTGCTGGGGATGGAAGCCAGGGTCTCATGCTTGCTAGGGAAGCGCTCTACCACTGAGCTATAGCCCCAACCCTTTTACTTTTTTTTGTTGTTGTTATTTTATTTTGAGACAGGATCTTGCTGAGTTGCCCAGGCTAGCCTCAAACTAGAGATCCCCCTGCCTCAGCCTCCCAAGAGGCTGGGATTATAGGCATGCACCACTACACCTAGCTCCAAAAACACTATTATAATTTCAAAACCAGATGTTAGAATTCATTATTTCTTGGTGGTCTCTCATGGAAGTGCCCAAAATCAGGCATGAAATCTCACTCAAGTCCACCAATCCCAATATTGTAAATGTAGGAAGTAGGTTTCCTAGGCCCTCCAGGGCAACCCCATGCAGTTTCCCGAATTCCACCCCTCTGTCTGTGTTCCGATCACCACGGCTCACCTGGTAGGCCCAGCGTTCTCCAGTGAGACACTCACCTGTGATTCTCTTGGATTCTTTCACCGGCCAAGGACACAGGAGCTTCTCAATTTCCTCTGATATCAGTTTTATCTGAAGCAGGTAGATGTGCACATGTCTTCTCCTTGTCCAAGGCAGCAAGAAGCATCGCAAAGAACCTGACATTTCCATACAAGCCTTGGGTGTTTAGGTCTGAGACAGTGGTCTGGGTGAAAGTGGAGTCATTTAATTTTATTTTGTCTTGGCTTTACAGAGCCCAAGATTCTTTGTTGTGTCAAGGACTAGGGAACATTTTTGTTATTTCTTCTTTTCCTTTGAGATCCGAATAGCCCGGTAAGGTTGGTGGAACGGGGGCACCATAGCAGGGTGGTGGCTAAGGTCTGAATGTTCCCCTCTTCCAAATTCATATGTCAAAACTTAATTCTCAACGCAATAATCTTAAGAGGTGAGACCTGCGGCAGTGATTCGTGACCAGGGTTTGAGCCTTTATCCAAAAGGCTGGAGGGAACTGGTTCCCTCTTTTACCATGTCATGACACAGTGAGAAGGCTCCATCTTGGGAAGGAGAGTGAGCCCTTGCCAGACACTGAGTCCACCAGCGCCTGGATCTCAGAATCCCCAGCTCAGAACTGTGAGCAATAAATCCCTGGGCGTGGTGGCGCACACCTGTCATCCCAGTAGTTGGGAGGTCGACATAGAAGGATCACAGGTTTGAGGCCAGTCTCAGCAAGGAAGCAAGACTCTTAGCAACCTAGCGAGACCCTGTTTTAAAACAAAACAATAAAAAGGGCTGGGGGTGTAGCTCAGAGGTAGGATGCCCCTGGGTTCAATTCCCAGCAAAACACACACACACACACACACACTGCTGTTTCTAAGTTACCCAGTTTGATATATTTTTGCTATAGTGTTCAGAATGGACTAAGACAGTGGGGGTTTAATTCCCATCTCTGACTCTCGCCAGATGTCCAGATGTGTGAATTTGGCACATGCTACTTAATTTCTACGAGCCTCGGTTTTTCTCATCTGTAAAATGGAGCTCATCAGAGGCACTGGCTCCCAGGTCAGGGATGAAGATTAAAGTAATATTCATAAAGTGGTTGGGATAGTGTTCTTATTATCACTGGAATGATCATCATTAAAGGAATGATAGTCACCATTAGAAAAATAGAAACACTATTTTTATGGGTGTTAGGACCAAAGCCATTTGGCAGGCGACAAAACCGAGAACCAGATGATGTGGCTTGTCCCAGGTCACAGGACAAGGTGCCTGGCTCCTGAGCCATCGATCAGCACATCCCACAGGCACGCCCAGGTCCCTTTCCCAGCCCATCTGGTCACCAATGGCTGGTCTGACAGAGCAGCAAGGGGGCTGCCAGTCTGAGCAGAGGGGCCGCGCAGCCCTCGTGCCGGCATCACTTAATCAGACGACCTCCAAAGCTGGCTTTTCCGGCCGACCATCCGGCCTCCAGAAGATCAGCATTAAGGAGTTAATGAGGCTTGGCCGAGGCGATGGCCATCTGTTCTTAATTACCCAAAGTGCACGGGGCCGAGGGCAGGTGGACGCGGGGGCGGCCGCCACTGCGGTCCCGTTGGCCGCCTTCTCTCTCACGTCTGGCCCTGAGTCCCTGGCTACCTCTCCTCCAGTTTCTCCTACCTCTGCAGTGGGACAGCAGACATCAGTGTCCAGGAGCCTCAAGTGAGCAGAAGTGGGGAGCAGGAGGAAGGGGTGCCTCGGGTCTACTTCTCCAGAGGCCGAACCTGATGAGGGGGAGCTTGGGCGAGGGAGGTCTCAGAGGCCATGCTCAGGGGAGAGGAAATGAGGGGCAGGTGGAGCCCAGCAAGGGAAGGGACAGCGTCCCACGGGCTGCTCCTGAGCTCTGGGGCCCTATTTGCAAACAGGCTGGTCCCACCCCACACAGGGGTGACACAGTTCTCTGGAGGGACCCTGTGCTGGCAGGAGATGTTCTCAGCCAACGATGGAAGCAACTGGGGAGAGGGAGGCACCCACCGGAAAGGGGACCTGGTGGGTTACCCAGAGGAAGGGCAGGGTGGCCAGGCAGGCTGGGGACAAGAATCTCCGCTGGGAGGACACCCAGCTGCCCCTTTCCTTCTGCAGGAAGTGGGCCACAGCGAGCGCTTCCCGCTTCCTCAGATGGGGGGCTGGTTTGGGGGTGCACTCCCCTCTTGCACATGGGTTTAGGAGTTGACTCTTCCACCCGCCTGCCAGCTGACCTTGGGAAGGATTCTTGACCTTTCTGAGGCTCCGTCTCTAGTCTGGAAAGTGGAAATAATAGTACTTCCTACCTTTTATAGCGTTCTGGGGACAGTTTATGAGACGGAGTGGGTACGGGACTCAGAACACGGCTACATGCTTCACGAATGGGGTGAAGGAGAGAGAAGACGTCCTTCTTCCTCTTCTCTCTCCTCCATCTCCTCTCCCCCTCCCTCTTCTCCTCTCCCCCTCCCTCTTCTCCTCTCCCCTCCTCTTCCCTCTCTCTCCTCCCTCCTCTTCTTAACCCCTCTTTCCTCTTTTTTCTCTCCTCTCTCCTCCCCTCCCCTTTCCTTCCTCAACCCTTCCCTCTTTCTCCTCCCTCCTCTTAACCCCTCTTTCTCCTCTCCTCTTCTCTTCTCCCCCTTCTCTTCCCTCTCTCTCCTCTCCTCTCCTCTTCTTTTGCCCCATCCCCTCTTTTCCCCTTCCTCCTGTTGAGTAGTTGTGATACTGCTATGTTCTGAAAAGCCATTGGTCTTGGTTTGGAGGGAGTGCAGTTCAATTTAGAGAAGGACCTCAAATCTATTTTCCAGTCAACAGTGTGCTCTTTCTCCTCCTCCTCCGCCTCTTCTTCTTCCTCCTCCTCCTCCTCTTCTTCCTTCTCCTTCTCCTCCTCCTCCTCCTCCTCCTTGTTTGTGTGTATGTGGTACTGGGGATTGAACTCAGGGGCATTCAACCTTCAAGCTGCACCCCCAGCCCTATTTTATTTTTTACTTTGAAACAGGGTCTTGTTAAGTTTCTGAGGCTGCCCTTGAACCTGCCATCCTCCTGTCTCAGCCTCCCAAGTGCTGGCATTGCTGGCGTGTGCTGTGTCTATATGCGTCTCTCCAGTAGGCCTGCCTGGCTTTCCTCTGAGGCTCCAGCGCAAGCCCCAGGGTGCAGTAGAGACAGGACGTCAGGCAGAGTGGGATTCACACAGCTCTGCCTCTTATGAGCTGTGCGGCCCCGGGGAAACTTACTCTCCCTCTCTGAGACTCAGATGTCTTATTCAGAAAACACCACCCAACTTGTGGTGATCCGGGAAGGCTACATGAGATGCCGCCTTGAATCTCGACCACGTGTGCTCTGGGAGTCACAGTCAGGACTTGTCTGGCATTCTGGCACAGAGTGATACCCAGGAATGAGTTTCTGTTTTCACATTAAATGCTGGTGGATTTGGATTTGAGTTGAGTTTGGTCACTTTTGCCTTGGACTCTGGGAACCGTTGCTTAGCTGTGGTCCCAGTTAGCCACAGCCTCAGTCCCCTGGAATGCTGGGGCCTGGATTCAGGGTCTTTGCGATGGATGGATGAGCCCTGGCAGCCCCAGGCTGCCTGTGCTCAGGCATCAGAAAGACTTGGGTTCAAAGCCTTGCTCTGCCACTTTGCGAGCTGTGAGCTGAATCCTGATCCTGTGTCTTCACCTGTACAACAGAGCCATTAATGTGCTCTGTCAGCATTGGTGCGTGGATTGAACCCGATGGTACAGCTTAGCCCAGGGCCTGTGCCACAAAGAGGGGCCCTAATGACAAATGTCGTCATTAATGAGATGGAGGGAAGAGCCATACCTCTGAGGCTGCTGAAAACACCCAGACCTCTTTAATTTTTAATTTTTTTAATTTTAATTTTTTTGTGGTACTGGGGATTAAACTCTGGGGTGTTCTACCTCTGAGCTCCACCCCCAGTCCTATTTTTAATTTTTAGTTTGGAACAGGGTCTCACTAAGTTGCTGAGGCCATCCTCAAACCTGTAGTCCCCCTGTCTTAGCCTCCTGAGTACTGAGATTACAGGCGTGCACCACCACGGCTAACTCACTCAGACCTCTTAGACCACAAAGAGTTAATTCAGCCGGCAGAGCTGCCCCTGCCACTTACGGTCTGGTGCCAGGCTGGACTCATTTGCACCCCTCGGATCTTGGCTCGCGAGTCCAGCTGCCTGGTGCACACTAGGGTGTGCGAGGATGAGCCTAATTATGGAGGAGTGAGTGTGTCGCGTGGTCCTGTCATCACGCCGGGTTTGATGCCTGGGATCCCTGTGGTCTGACGGAGATGGCATCTGGAAATGAATGTCACATTTGCAAGTAGAGAGCCGGGGACCTCGGCCAGCACTGTGGCTTGATCAGAAATTCAGTGCAGAGCTCCTAGCTGCTGTTCTGAAAATGGCCTCCCTCTCCTCTGGCTGGCAGGAACTGTGGTTGTGCTCAGCACCAGATATTTCCAACACTGTGATTCCCAGACCCTAGTAGTAGCATCATAATGCCCGATCTACCTTAAAGTTAGAAGCAGACAGGTCCCAGGCAATCCCCATGGACATGAAGCATGGAGGAAAAAGCCACGTCAGTCATATCCCAGTGAGATGATGGGTTTGCTTGTTACTTCAGCTCCCCGACATTCCCTGACGAATACACTTGATGAATGGATGCAGGATCCACGAGTACAGACAGGCATCCTGGTTTGCTCACTTTCTTATTTTCGGGGCCTAGCATGGTGCTTGGCACATACAGGCAGTTGACAGATACCTTGTTGAACAATGCAGGAGAAACCTGGGACCCACCAGACCTGATTTTGATACCGGCTTGAACACTAACCAGCTATGTTGTGAACTTAAGAGGTTCATGTAGACTCTGTAACCCTGGATTTTCTTATCCTTGGAAGGGGAATACAGTTGCCTAAAAAGTTGCTTTTGGATTCATTACAAGAGAATGTGGAAGTTTCCAGCCTATTGTATGCACCCAAATAAAAATCTTTTGCTTTCAATAAAGAAGGAAGGAGCTGGGCGTGGTGACGCATGCCTGTAATCTCAGTACTTGGGAGGCTGAGACAGGAGGATTACAGGTTCAAGGCCAGCCTCAGCAACTTAGTGAGGCCCTCTGCAATTTAATGAGACCCTGTTTCAAAATAACAAAATAAAATAGGGCTGGGGGTGTAGCTCAGAGGTAAAATGCTCCTGGGTTCAATTCCCAGCACCATACACAAAAAATTAAAAATAATAAATAGAGAAGGAAGGGGGAAGGGGGACTGAGCTTACGTAAGTACTTCTGCAAGAAGCAGTGGGACAGGAAAGAGCCTGTTGGTGTGGGAAGGGGACCCCAAGGTTAGGAGTGGCTCCACAGCAGGGAACTGAGGAAGGCAGGGATGGATTAAACAAGTAAGAGGCAGATCTCTCTCTTTCCAGAGTCCAAGAGAGCTAATTCAAATGCCACAAAACATCCCCAAATATTTGAGCAAAAGCCATAACTGGTATGCTTTTAATTACCCTGCCAATAAAGATTCCTGGGCAGAGCGGTCTTCGATGCACAGTAATGTTTTGCAATGTTTTTAGTAATTGGGTTAAGATAATTTATTAGAGTACCGACTGGATGTGTTTCAATAATTGCTAAGACTAGAATATTAGCCTTTCCTCCCTGAATGCAAATCACTCCCCAATGGGCCAAAGCATTGGAGAATATCCTTCTGAATATGCAAATCACTTGGAGACAAATTCCCAGTGCTGACCACAGCACTTACGTGGGCATTTATTCTAAATCGCACTTGGAAACTCCCTGAACTTTGAGCCCTGTGCTGGGGGCTTGTTTTGTTGGCGAGGTCACAGGCTATGGTGGATTGACCCAGCACCGTTTCTATTAAAATTAAAGGAAAACCTGCGTGCAGATGGGAGGTGAGAAGGAGCAGCAGGAGGTCACCGAGGTCGCTAGCAGCAGGAGAGACATCGTTAATGGCTAAAACAGATTTTCCTGCACGTCTGTTTTCTCTACTGAGCTTGTTGCATGGAAAACAAAATAACCCTATTCAAGAAGAATAATCAGCAGAAGTATTAGAGGAATGGAGAGCTTGAGAGAGTCTCTTCGGGGAGGGGGCGCATGGTTGTAATCAAGATTTAAAGGTAATAAGCTTCCTGAGGTTAATTTGGTTTATCAGCCTCCGGAGAAAGAACTCGCTTGATAGAAGCTTCGCATTGTCGGGACATAACAATAGCGATAGGAGTTGCGCGTGCGGACAGTTTCTAGTGCCAGACAAGGTCCCAAGCACTTTATCCCAGGCTCCCAGTGTGTCTGATTCATTTAATCCTCACAGCAACTCAATGAGGGGAGGTATGATTGTTATTCCCACAAAGAAGCTGGATCTCAGAGAAAGCAAGCATGTAGGTTGGGTAACGTCTCTCTCCTTCTACGTGATGGAGTTTGAACCAAGAACTTGGAACTGCAACCTCCTGTCCTGAGCCACCAGGCTCTATGGAAGCCACTATTGACTAAAGACTCACTGTGTTTTGGGCAGCAAATGTGGACCTGTCCATTGGATCAGTGAAGTGTTCATGATCCATGAAGTGTCCATGATCCACATTGTATCACACCAATGTGGAGGACAAGGATCTAGGAGCAGGGTCTGTAGGTCTCTGTTTAGTGGCGCAGCTGATGTTGCTGAGGTGGGCTGCTGAGCTATGTGGGAGTGGAGAGGCATTCTAGGCACAAGGCAGAGAAGATTAAAAAAGAGTTGCAGATCTAGAAAAATACTTAGGGCTCTTAGGTTCCTCGTTCACAAAACAGGGATGATGATGATACCAGCTTCCAAGGTACTTAGCAGCACGCTCAACACATAAGTCATCAAATATTCAATATTAATATCTCTTATATGGTATAATAGTAATTGGGATTTTATAAGCACATAAGAAATTTAAGAGAACAATAATTGGTTACCAGTTCTTGGAAAGTAGTTCAACCTACATCTCCAAAGAATAAGGAAACCTTTATAAATATGTTTCCGACCCAGTGGGAAAAAAATTAAACCACAGTATTCAACTCTAAACCTGCTTGGATGAAATGAAAGTCCCCATGTCCCTGTCTTAATTGGCAAGTATTCAGAATCTGCCTTTAATCTTCCACGTCTAGATCTCCTGGGGCCACCTGAGGGTAGATATATTCATGAAAATCCTCAAAAATGACAAGAACGGAGTCCACAGGGCGTGGTGGTGCACACCTGTAATCCCAGAACCTGGGAGGCTGAGATGGGAGGATGGCAGGTTTGAGGCCAGTCTCAGCAACTTATCAAAGCCCTCAACAACTTCGTGATACTCTGTTTCAAAATAAAAATATAAAATAGGGCTGGGGGTGTAGCTCAGTGGTAGAACGCCCCTGGGTTCAATCAACTGTGGAGAACAGGTAAGGAGGAGAGTAGGAGACCCATTGTGCAGGTAAGTCACAAGGCTCAAGGAGGAGAAGGACAACCCCATGACCAGAGAGTGACCAAGCGACGGAGCAGAGGCTCACCCTGAGCCTTCTGACTTTGGACCCCTGGAACTTAGCCTGTTCTTCCCAGGGATCCTGGTGGAGGGCAGTGAGTCCTAAATCCATCATTGGCTCTGTTGGGATGGTTGCCAGTCTCTCTCCACCACCACTGTCACCACGGCCTTGGGACCCATCATCAAGAGAGCCACCGCTGCCATTGGAGTCCAGGTCGTGTCACAAAGTGTTTGGCTTCCAATAAGCTTTCGGAGAGGTGAAGGAGCTGTTTGCTAATGCCCAAGTCAGGAAGGATCGTCTCTATAATAAGAGGCAGTTACAACTTCCCCCGAAGTTTCCAAATGGATAATAAATTATGAAGAGAACATTCTTTGCTATGTAATTAATGGAAATTTACCATTTTTAAGCTTCCTCTGGGAAATTTTCCATGTCAAATGAATTTGTCGATGGCACCCGAGAGGGAAGATATCGCAACCGTTCCAGTGTGTACTTCTTCATTAGGCGGCTGCTGGAGGTTAAATTTGCAGTCACATCTTTTGATGGCTTTGATCTCTGATGACAGTGTTAACTCTATTTGCTCCTTGGTATCACTCTGGTATTTTAAAATCGTCTTTTAAGATAGCCTTGCTAATTATTTTTGCTGGAAGTTTAATTAAATCTTGTCACAGAGGAATATGCCGTCTTGGGGAAGGGCTGCTAAACATAACTCAAATTGCTGACAAAAAGGGAGGCAGCGTCAACAGGCACAGAGAGAATGGCGCACAAGATAGATTTCCACACCGAAGGACTCAGCAGGATTTCCTGAAGTTCCGATGCCTCTGTCTGAACCATGTTCAACTTTGGGAGAGGGATTCTAAGTCGGCTTTAATTTTACATTTGGAACCAGATGTTATTTATTGAAAGCAGTCGATTGATCTTTTTATTTTGTTCTACTCTGGGACCAGGAGGAGAAATGGGCAAGGTTGCCATCTTTAAGGGGCTCATGGTCCTGTGTTTTGTGTGTGTGTGTGTGTGTGTGTGTGTGTGTGTGGTGGGGGACACACAAAAGTGTGATTCTATAGAGAAAGTTAGATGTCTAAGAATCTTCATTATAGTGTTACTCGTCATAGCTAATTTCTGAAAACAATCTTCTAAAAGAATGCAGTAGACTCAAATGTGTGATATGTAATAATCTCCAATGTTCATTTAAGACGAACAAAGTACTGACTGGGATAGAAAAGGGAGTTGGCAAACTTTTTCTTAAAGGATCAGACCTTCAAGGGCTCTGTGGTCTCTGCTCTTGTCCTATGAAGGCAACCATAGACAGTACATAAAGGAATTGGGTGAGGTTATAATCCAATAAAATGTTATTTCTACCTCTACCTACTGACATTTGAATTACAAAATTTTCTACATGTAGCTGGGTGTGGTGGCACACATCTGCATTTACAGTACTTGGGAAGCTGAGATAGGAGGATCACAGGCATGAGGCCAGCCTCAGCAACTTAGTGAGACCCTCAGCAACTTAGTGAGACTCTTTCAAAATAAAAAGTAAAATAGGACTGAAGGTGTAGCTCAGAGGCAGAATTCCCAGTTCAATTCCCAACACACACACACACACACACACACACACACACACACACACAAATTGTACATGTCACAAAATACTCTTTTCCTTTTATTTTTCTTCTCCCAACCACTAAAAACTATAAGAATCATTTTTGGCTTGCTGACCATACAGAAAAGTCAGGGCCAGAATTAAAAGCAGGGTCTTGATGGGGTATTTGCACACCTACAATCATAGCAGTATTATTCACAACAGATAAAACGTGGAAGCAAGCCAGTATTCATCCATGAGGAATGAATAAGCAAAATGTGGTATATATATATATATATATATATATATATATATATATGATGAACTATTATTCAGCCTTAAAAAAGGAAGGCAGTTATAACATATGCTATTACATGGATGAGCCCTGGTGACATATCAGTGAAATAAGCCACTCACAAAAAGACAAATATTTGGGATTCCACTTGGCGAACACTTAGAGAAGTTCATAGAGACAGGAAGTAAGATGGTGGTTTCCTGAGGCTAGGAGAATGGGGGTAACTGTGTAACATGTAGAGCGTTTTGATTTTACAGGATGAGGAGAGCTGTAGAGACGGGCGGTGGTGATGGTGGTACATTAGGAACATATTTAATGCCACTAAACTATATGCTTAGAAATGGTTAAGATGATAAACCTTGTATTACATGTACTTGAACACATTTTAAAATTGGGGAAAAAAACACTGTCAAAGAGATGAAAACAGGAAGCCGGCTGGATTTGGACTGTGAGCCATCCTCTAAAGACCTCTGGTGAATAACATGGGCCATCCGTGTAACAAATACACATACAACACACGCACCCACCCACACACTCTATGCATAGTAATGCGATATACTAGTTTTGAAAGACCTCTTGGTGATTATTCCCTTAGAAGTGCTTTCCTTCTTCAGCGGCTCCCCTTGGGTTACAAACGCTAAGCCATGAGGCTTCTTGCCTCCATGAGAAAGGCAGAAAGGAGTAAGAGTCCCCATGGAATGAATAAAGAGACCTTCATTCAACTTTCAACCTCAGAGACGACTTGCTATTTTTTCATCTTCAGGAAATACCAAGGCAATTATCTTCAAAGCCAAACTCCATTAAGAAATAAAGATGTCCGTGCATTTGTTTGCTCTTTCTCTCTAAGCTCCCAAAGAACCCTTATTTGCACACACCGGAGCCGGCCGGCCAACTTAGACCATAGGGTTTCATGACAGACCATAGAGTCCGGCTCCTCCAGGTGCTGGAGGGAGGGCCAGAGAGGCAGAGGAAGCCCCTCTGGTCTTCAAGGAGCAGTAGAGGAGGCCAGAAGTGGAAAGACTTGGGTCAAAATAAGAGTGTAGTGACTATTGCCCTCCTGGATTGCACATGGGGAGTGGTGTTAGAAACCAGAAGATGGTAGTTCCAGTACTTGGGAGGTTAAGACAGGAAGATCTCAGGTTCAAGGCCAGCCTCAACAACTTAGCAAGACCCTGTTTCAAAATAAAAAGGAAAGGGCTAGGGGTGTAGCTCTGAAGTAGAATGCCTCTGGGTTTGATCCTCAGTAACTAACACACACACACACACACACACACACACACACACACACACACACACGAGATAGAAGCCAGAAGAGAATCCTGGAGACCTTTCAGGGCACAGTGTGGCACCTTCCTCATCTTCTGCTGTGCAGATTCCTGACCTGCAGAAGCCAGCTTTCGGTTGGGCTAAGGAGTGTGGGTGCATGGATTCCCTGCTGTCTCACATTCCCCGAGACCGAGAATCTGTGGCCTGCCCCTGGGTCAGAGCAGGGCCATTTAGAGGACAGGGATTCTGTAACCAGAGGCCAGTGGCTAAAATCACGGACTTCCACAAGGAGCTCTAGCCTGGTACCCCAACATCAGCAGAGACACCAGGGATGGACCAGTCTGGCTGCACCTTTGCAGACACCAGAAGACTCTCAAGATGTCTGTGGTCGAGCTGAGGTCTCCTCTGAGGACACAGACACATTTCTTTGCACCTGTGTGACATCCTGTGGAAGAGAAACAGCCCTGTAGAGAGTTTGAGCCGTGGATATGATTGCATATTTACCCTGAAGCGTCCGAGCTAACTCAAGACTGGTTGAAGCTTCCCAGGAGGAGGATACCAAACGCAGGCGTGGATGGTGTCATTCATACTGCCGGTAGACGGGGGCACGCGCAAGATGAAATCAAGGAGCTAAAAGCTTGCTGTGTTTTTCACCTGGAGGTCGTAGCAGGTGAAGTTTGATCTGGTTACACATAATGCTTAGATGCACATCGGACATCTCTGGAAGTGCAAACAAGAAGCATGGTTGTTTCTGTCTCTGGGCAGGGGGTCTGGGAGTCAGGAGGTGAGAGAGGGATTTACTGTTTGCTCCTTTTGTATGCCATTTAGAGGTGATTCAGTAGTCCAAGCAGGAGGCGCGGGTGGTCTTTTGCCTCCGTTTTGAAGTTTGGAATTGATTGTTTGGGATGGAGAAACCAGAAGAGGGTCAAGGCTGAGCAGGGTCCTGATTAGATTTGCATATTAAACATATTCCCGTGGCATTGTTTAGACAAGAAGGTAGCATGGCTGAGACTAGAGCTGGGAAGGTCTCTGAGTGGGGGGAGGGGGCTGTGGCATAATCCAGGGGAGAGAATGTGATGGCTGGAACCAGGGCTGCAACAGTGGCATTAGGAGGCAGACAGAGATTTGGGAGACAATTAGGAATATGCTCAGATCCACCTAGAGAAGACAAAGAAGGGTCAAGGAAACAGAGAAGGCATCTCAGAAACTATAAATGGAGAAACTAATAGACTGAGGAGAGCAAGAGTCATCCCGACGCAGCGCCCATCTCTTTTGTTGTCCTGTGTACTCCCCTCACTTCTGCTGAAAGTAGCTTCAGTCGTGGCCGCCTCTTCTGAAAATGCTATAAGGGGCGATGGACAGAATGTATAAAAAAAACTATTCCATCGATCTCTCTTCTTTCTTCCTCCTCTCCCTTTCCCACCCCCGCATGCCACAGCAGGGACTCTGGCCCCTCATCCGTTTTGGTTTTTTTTTCCCAAATTTCCCCCGTCAAAACCTAGTCTTTGTCACCAGTCCCCTTCCATGTCCCCTGTGCACCCTCTGGGTCTTTGCTTAGTCCCTCTGAGTAGCACCCTGCCCTTTCCGGGATGCCTCTCCTGGCATTTCTGTTTCTTCTCCCCTTTTTTACTCTGCACAGCTGAGTGATTAGGCCATGAGTCTTACTCCTTGTGTTGGTATCCTGGCTCTATAACTAATTCTAGTTAAGTAACCGAGGCAAGAACCCGGACTCTCCAAACCTCCCCGTCCTCATGTGTGACGATAATAGTAACCGTGCCGTTGTTGGGGATGGAACCCAGGGGCATTCTATCTCTGAGCTACACCCCCAGCCCTATGTTATTTTTTTTTTTGAAAAAGGGTCTCACTAAGTTGCTGAGAACCTTTGCTAAGTACCTGAGGCTGACCTTGAACCTGTGATCCTCCTGTCTCAGCCTCCCAAGTACTGGGATTACAGGTGTGCGCCACCCCTCCTGGCTTGCTTTTTCTGATTTTTAAGAAAATGCTTGTACCTCTGATAAGGTTAAAACAATAACATTTGGGTGCAATACATTAGGACAACTTGTCTCATTTGAGGAACAGTTGAGTGCAAGCTTCCAGGGTCAAGAACATGAAAGGTGACGAGCTGGTTGGAATCTCTGGAAAGAGAGTGGATGGATGGCTTTGCGTCTGCCCTGAGCCCCAGTTCCTCCCGTTCTCTATCCACATCCTTGGGTGTTGTTTTCTGCCTCTCTGCCTCTCGGGTCAGAGGCCCCTGGGTGCTGCCTTCTGTCCCCCTGAAGCTAGTTTCCCCCTCCTACAGTTTTCTGCTCTTTCTCAGGTGGTGACACGGAGAACCATCTGCCTTTCATGGTCCCCGCGCATCTCTGACCCGGGCACGACCCGCCAGTGACTCAGGAAGCTTCTCGTACCTGAGTGCCGGAGCCCTTTCTGCGCTCGATGGTAGTTAGAAAGCGATCAGACTGTAGCTCTGCGAACATCAACTGCTCTCCGAGGCTGAGGAGAAGCGGCGCCACGCGACCTGAGTCGTTGGGAACAACTGAGCGCGATGGGCCACGTGAGCCATCGAAGCACACGGCTTTCAATTAGAGCAGACGCACGGAAAGAGCTGAGCGAGGCGTCCCAGGAAGAGGCAATTTGCGAGTTGTGCGGCATTTGTTTTAAATTCGACATTATTCCAAATGTCATCTCGTAATGAGGGCACAATTTCCTCCTTCCCTCTCTTTCCCCCTCCAGTCTTTCCCTTTGTCTTTTCGCTGGGGGGTGAAGGGGGCCATCTTGTCCTCAGGGATGTTAGCTGACGATGGCCCAACTCACCTCTGTCCTAGCTGGAAGTGCCCGCTGGTCTCCAGCCGGACCCCTGTGCACCCCAGAGCCAGGCAGGGTGCTGGTTCTCCTGCTTTTAACAGGGTTCCTACAGCTCCCTGCTTTCAAGACTCAAGGAATCAGCTTTGGGGCAAACTCAAGAGAGGCAGGGCTCAGTTCCAGCCCCTGAGGTGGCTCTGCAGGGCAGAGACAGAGCTGGGGCCTGGTGTGCAGCACACAGCACAGCCTATACTGTATTGTCCTTACGTCTGCATGGTAGATGGGCTTTTTCATCCTACTGCAGGGTCCATTGTTTTTTTTTTTTTGTGGTACTGGGGATTGAACGCAGGGGCGTTCTACCTCCGCGCTACACCCCCGGCCCTATTTTTCTTATGCTTTATTTTTGAAACCAGGTCTCACGAAGTTGCAGAGGGCCTCACTAGGTAGAGAGAGAGAGAGAGAGAGAGAAAGAGAAAGAGAGAGAGAGAGATCGCACATGCATGCGCGCTGAGGTTGGCCACGAACCCGGATCCTCCGGTCTCTGCCTCCCAAAGTACTGGGATTAAAAGCGTGCACCACCACACCCAGCTAAGGGCCCATTGTTTTTAATGGGACATCTCCCCATCACACAGTCCTGAGTGATTAGGTGATGTGGGTGGCCCTTATTCTACTGTGTGTGTGTGTGTGTGTGTGTGTGTGTGTGTGTGTGTGTGAGATAATGCCTATGCTTCAGAGAATTAATAATTCCAACCCATTCCTGCTCCCAGACTCTATAACCCCCAACAGAGGACGCCACCCTGGAGAGGCAGAGATGCTGGTGGAGACCGGGGACCAGCATGACCTGTGTCTTGGCCAGGGTTCACTAGACTAACAGAATTCACAGAATGAGTATATTTGAAAAAGGGATTTATCAGATCTTACAGTTTGAAGCAATGTAGTCCCGAGTTCCGACTGCACGTGGAGAGTCAGAGGAACCAGTAGCTGGTCGAGCGGTCTAAGAGCTGGAGTCTTAGGATCAGAGCAACCACTAATTCAGTCCCAGTCCAAGACGTGAAGATCAGGAAGCTCCTCGGAGAAATGATGGTGAAGTTTCAGTTCGAAGGGCTGGAGGCCGAAGATCTCAGACCAGAGCAGAAGATCAAGAAGCTCTTCAGAGAAACGGCGAAGTTGGAGACCAACGATCTCAGGCGAGAGCAGATGCGTTTTCTTTGGAAAGAGTCACACATTCCTCTACGCGGCTTTCTCCTTCTTTTATCTAAGTCCTGCACCTATCAGAACCCTGCTGCCCACATTCAGGGCAGGACTTTCTGTTTAATCTGCTGTTACATAAACCAGTTGTCTCATTGACACACCCAAAGTCACATGATATTGGGTGTGTCATGATCCGGTCAAGTTGACAAATTAGATTAACTGTCACAACCTGTCACCTGTACAGTTTGACTCAGTCCTCTGGGCTGTGCTCAGAGGGCACAAGAGGGTAATGCTGTGGCCTCTCCTGCCTTGCAGATTCCCTGTCAACACCCGGAGGACAGCTAAATGCATAAGTGCTTTGAGAAGTTAAAAGTGCTCCACAGATACTCAGAATCACTTGTGCTATGAATGGGAGAGAGAATTAGAGGTATGTATGTGCGTGTATGTATCACTGCGGGTTGAACCCAGGGACACTCTATTTCTGAGCCACACCCCTGGCCCTTTTAATTTTTTTATTTTGGAACAGGATCTTGCTAAGTTGCTGAGGCTGGCCTTGAACCTGTGATCCTCCCGTCTCAGCCTCCCAAGTACTAGGATTACAGGCATGTGCCACTGTGCTTGGTTTTAGAGCTGCATGTTTTAAGAGAGGGGAATTTAAGGAAAGCGTTATCTTCTGCTTCTAACATCGGCACAGCTGTGTTCTTTCATAAAGTTTGTTTCTGAAATTAACTCTCGAGTTGACGTGGGTTTCCACCAGCAGCAAATGCAGAGCTGGGATCACAGGGCAGAGCGGGTACTGGGGAGGTAATCCCTGGGCAGGTTAGGGGAGGAAGGTTGGGATGTGAGGTAGGACAGGGAAGGGGGGCAGCAAAGGCTGGCAGAGCCAAGCAGGGCAGAGCCTAGGGAACTGAACTTCAACGCACAGGAACGCTCCGGAGGCATCTGGGGTGTGTCTGGGTGCTGCTTCTGGGGACAGGCGTCCATGGGCACTTCTGGTCTGCCTTGAGTGTGAGCGGAGCAAGGCCCTGTGGCCTTGGAAAGCCCTTCTGCAAGCCAGGCAAATGCTGGCGGTGGGAAGTCAGGCTCTTCCACTGAAGCTGCAAGGCCAGGCGTATGGGGACGAGGCACGCATCTCTGAGATGTTCAGGGGCTGCTGGACCAGTAAGAACCTCGGGTCACTAAGAATGGAGCAGAGCCAGTATCCTCTCGGATCTTTGCTGCACAGACTCGAGTGGGCATTAGGATCGCCTAGGGGCATGTTTACAGTGAGTTGCTCAGCCTGGTCAAGATTGGGTAAGTCAGAATTTCTGAGGTAGGTGCTGAGAATCAGCACTTTGAAGAACCCAGGGGATGTTATGTTAAGTGAAATAAGGCAGGCACAGAGAGAAAAGCATTGCATGACCTCACGTGTCAAATCTAATAAAAGCCAAGTCCATAGAAGCAGAGTGGTGGTTATTAGAGGCTGGGGAGTAGGGGAAAGGGGAGATGTTGGTAGAAGGGTAAAAAGTTAACAGATATGGAGGATGGTAGATCTAGACCGAATGGAGAGCTTCATGGTTATAGTTAATAATTCTTTATTATGCACCACGATTTTGTGGCATTGGGGGTGGAACCCCATAATACTATAGTATTTACAGCTGTCCCCCCAGTATCCATACGTTTGCCTTCGTCAATTACAAGAGTCAACCTTAGTCCAAAAATATTAAATGGAAAATCCCAGTTATAAACAGTTCATAAGTTTTAAGTAACTTTTATTGCATGATATTGTTTCAAGTGTTGCCTATTTATTATTAATTATTATTAATCTCTTACTGGGCCTAATTTATAAATTAAACTTCACCATTAGTGTGCATGTATAGCATAGCACATATAGGATGTGGTTCTATCCCTGGTTTCAGGCATCCGCTGGGGATCTTGGGATGTATTGCCTTTGGATGAGGGAGGGCAGGTGTTTGCAAAGTTGCTAAGAGACTAGATGCAGGTGCATTAGCCCACGCAACAAGGTAACTCTGCAAAGAGATGGTAATGTTCATTCGGTTGAATCATCCCCTATGCATATGTCTACCAAAACATCATGTCCTATACCTTAAATCTGCATATTTTTTTAAAAAAATGCCACATAGAAAATTCCAGGAATAAATAGTTCATACATTTATAAGATCATTAAAAGAAAGAATGACGGCCCAGGACAAGAAGCCAGCTCTCTTGATGTTGACTGTTAAGGCATTCAGAGAGACCTTCATAAGTGGCCGTGGGCACAAAGATGGGTATAGCTTTTCTGGAGCTGCTCCAAGAATAATTATAAAAATAATAACATCAGTAGCCACAATAAATAAATAGGCATTGTAGTGCACTCTGCCGCAGACGAGTGTGTGGGGGCCACCGCTGAGCTCTGGGTGTCAGGGACGACAAGCATCTGGTGCGTCTGTCCTGCTCTCTCAGGTCGCATCCGCGGCAGACATCACTAATCAATCACAGTCCTCTATCTGCCTTGGCCGAACATGGCCTCAGTCAGGATCTTTTCAATGCCAGGCAGCCACTACCATTGATCAGGCCAGAATGCCAGGGAGTCTTGAGTAGGTAAACAGAGAAATCCCTTTCTTGGCCTGGGTGAGTTTCATCACAGGCAGAAAGATGGCTTTGGTTGTGGATCAAGGAAAAGTAGAATGGACTCAAGTCAGGATGAGGGGCCAGGAACATCTTCTTGGTTTGGGATAAGCAAAGGGGCAAACACAGCTGTGCCTGGAAGGAGAGGCAGTGGTGGGAGACACTGCTGAACCGGAGGGAGGAGAGGTAGGGATGCACCGATGGTCTTCTGCTTTCCCATCTGGACTCTGGAAGCTCCTAGATCTTGTAGGAAGCTTTGGTACCCGATTCGGACTGAGTTGTGTTTCCTCCAAACCCATATATTGAAGCCTTACCGCCAATAGAATGTTAATAAGAGGTGGGCCTTGGGAAGGTAGCTAGGTTTACCTGAGGTCATAAGGATGGAGCCCCATGATGGGATCGGTGCCCTTGTAAGAAGAAGAGACACCAGGGCTTCCTCTCTTTGCCCTGTGGTGACATAGTGAGCAGGTGGCCACCTGCAAACCAGAAAGAGAGCCCTCACCAAGCTCCAAATCTGTTGACACCTGATCTCGGACTTCCAAGCCTACAGAAATATGAGACATGAACTCTAGTTTCTGCCACCCAGTCTGTGGTATTTTGTTATCCAGTCCAAGCTGAGACATGATACAATTGGTATTGTCTTTGTCAACACTCTCACTGCTGTGATCCAAAAAACCTGACCACATAACTTAAAGGAAGGAAGATTTATTTGCTCACAGTATTGGGAGATTTCAGCATTCAGTCCATGTCAGGCTGGGTCTGTGGAGCTCAGGGCATGGCAGCAGGAAGCAGAGAGAGGGAGAGAGAGAGAGAGAGAGAGAATACAAGGCTACACTCTCACATTGTAGAGACCGGAAGCA
Organism: Glis glis; assembly: GCA_004027185.1. Classification (NCBI taxonomy): domain Eukaryota; kingdom Metazoa; phylum Chordata; class Mammalia; order Rodentia; family Gliridae; genus Glis; species Glis glis. The sequence goes on along the minus strand of PVJS01003768.1, from coordinate 53,005 downwards.
AGGGAGAGAGCAGCAGGAGGAGAGACTTAGGCCACACCCCCAGGGAGTCATCCTTGGCAACCAAGCCTCGCCTCCAACGTTGCTACCTTGTTTCCAGGCTAGGAGGACATTCTAAATACAAACAATTATAGTTCTAATGTGATATAATGGTAATTGTAGCATTAGCAATCCAGTCGGAGGGTGTACATGGATTGTTCTAGATGGAAAGATTCATATTGGCACAGTCCATGTCCCCCTATTTCACAGAAGAGGAGAATCCAGGCCTGGGAGGTAATGTCACAGGTGTCACAAGGCATGTATGCAACAGAGTCAGGACACACGTACCTTTTCCATATACAGCTCAGAGCTTTCCAGAACCTTCCAACACATTTTGGATCTCTGACACAGGCTCAATTGTTGTTTCCCCAAATAGCATTGAGGTCGACGCCTGTTAATCAGTCTCCTGGAAACATTTACAGTGAGATTAGAAAGGGAATTGAAGGAACCTGGATGGTCTCCACTGGGACCCAAAACGTCACGTGCAGAGTGGGAAATTAAAAAGGGTCTTTAGGGAGAGGGGAGAGAGAGGAAGAGAAGCACCCAGTTTTTCTTATCATCCTGCCGCATGTGAACCCCGTCATCAGAGCTTCAGTATATGATAAGCTCAGCGCGTCTTATCGCCGCCTTTGACACGTGCATCGATCATTCCTTCCACTGTGCTCAGGGGGGCACCTCCCCTCTGGACAGCCCCCCATCCCTTTCCTCTCCCTCCCTCTTTGTTGACATTGATGTTACATGCAGAGCAGGCTGCTTTCAAAACGACATCTTTTTAATAACTTGTCTTCTAGGAGAGGGGCGCGCCTTTATGCTTGGGTGGGTTGCTAAGAAAAAATCACACTCTGGGTGTCTGACATTTCCTCCTATCACAGGGAGCCTTTGACAGAGAGAGACGAGCTTTGTATGTGGTTCTCGCATCCTGCCCAGCTACAGAGTTTGGGCTGCACGATCCAGCGGTGGGAAGGCGCCGTGTAGGCAGCCCAGCTGAGATTTGGGCGTTCTGCAGAAGTCTTTTCAAGCAACCCCGATAAGCCACACAAAAGCCTATGTGGCAGGGTGATTATTTTTTCTCAAGAAATTAAAAATCCTAGTCAAACACATCTAGCTGGTGCCTTATCGCTAGGCAAGGTGGTGACTTCAAGAATTTTTTTGATGACTCCCCAGCCTGCGCCATCGATTTTGAAGGCAGCCCATTACCATTCTGTAACAGTAAAGCATACATACAATTCAATTTTATGCACTTTAGGGATGGGAGGGTTCGGTACTTAGTCTAATTGATCAGTTGGGATGAAAAGGCTTTGAGAACTAATTAGCTTCCACATTGGAAAACCCTTGATTGCTTGAATGACCTTTTTGGAAAACCAGGGACAACTAATGACCCTTCTCAGATTTGTGCTTGAAGATTACTGTGGCCGGGAGCAGCAAGGATGGGAAAAATGATTTCGCGTGGTTGCATGGACGGTACCATGGCCGTTTCTGTCTTTTTCTGTGGTTACCGCTTAATAACCACAGACCATTTTATGTTTGCTGATCATTTTGTATTTTCTAATTAGAGATTTTTAAACATCTCTGAGATCTTGCGAGTGCTAGTATTGCTGCCTCTGTTTTACAGATGAACTCCAGAGGGAGGCCAGTTGATGTGTCTCAAATCACACAGCTGGCAATTAGTTGTGGATTCAGCTCAAGTTTTTCTAATTATTTTGTTGAAAATCCCAGCATTCTTTTTTTCTTTAGAGGTGACTATCAATTTAACTTTTTGCCAGCAATCTTTGTTTATGAAAGAGTTATCTGAATAGGCCCTTTGGCTAAACAGATGTCAAGGAAATGACCCATGTTCCTTGGGAAAACCAAGTACAGTCATAGCTGGTGGGTCAGGCTGCTCACTGCACAATGGGGACATTGCTTCCCTGCCATGTCTCTGCCCAACCGTGAGTCCCAGGATGGAGCATGTCTACCAGAGGACAGGTGCTTTCTTCTAATCCTCACACAGATGTTGAGCACCTGTCAAGTGGAGCGAAGCACCTGCCAGGGTGAGGTGCTGTTTTGTAATTCGCACAAAGGTGCCGTATGAGCTCCCAGTAACCTTCGTCAATATTGACATGCAAGCTGGGCGTGGTGGCGCACGCTTACAATCCCAGTACTTTGGGAGGCGGAGACCGGAGGATCCGGATTTGCGGCCAGCCTCAGCTCTCTCTCTCTTTCTCTCTCTCTCTCTCCTTAGTGAGGCTCTCTGCAACTTTGTGAGACCTGGTTCCAAAATAAAGTATAAAAAATAGGGCCGGGGGCATAGCGCGGAGGTAGAACGCCCCTGCGTTCAATCCCCGGTACCGCAAAAAAATATATATATATATCGACATGCATGCAGAAGCTGTGGCCTGAAATGATAGAGTTCTGCTTAGCGATGAAAACTGAGATGGTGTTGAACAGGACTGTGCTTTTGTAGAGCCGGAGAAAACATGTTCTTCTCTCAAAGTGAATGTGGGTTAAAAAATACGGGACATTGAACTTCCTCATGAGGCATCTGTGGTCCTTTTCCTAAAAGTTAATTTGCAGGTGATCAGAGAGGAAGAATTTTATTGAGAGGGAAACAGGGTGAGGCCTGGTCTCTTCATCTCGGGCTAGAGATGGGACTTTGAACTTGAGTTAGACTAGCCTTCAACATGAGCCCATCCTAGGTGGAGAGTAACGCAGACTTTTAGAACCCAGTAGTAAATATTTGGGATGTCTTGTCTGGACTTTGGGGGACAGAGTGCTTTTGTGGTTTGGGTTGGGCTTTCTTCTGAGGGAAGAATCTTTTCCTATGGACGGCCACCCTGGGATGGAAAACAGGAAGACCGTGGGCTTGGAGAGGGAGGCGCTTTTCACAGCTGGAGCTGGGGAGGTAGAGACCTAAAAGTTTAGGACGTCCATTGGAGAGGGCTGTGACTCTAGTGGCAGTCATATGTTTCTCTCTATAAATTCTTGAAGTCCATGACTCTTTGATAAAGGCTGTGAAGTTCTATGGCCTCATAGTTGACCTACTCAGAGGGGGTATTAGCAGGAGGGCTTCTCTCCATACTTGGAGAGGAGAGTTGGCACCAAGATGACCGAACAAATGTGACTGAATAGATCACCCTAAAACTGTTCCCGAGGCCCTGTGACTCTTTGCAAAGGGGATGCTGAGAGAGCCTCTCACCAAAATGTCCCCCTTACTGTTGACATAACAAGGACATCATGCGGTGAGGTTGGAGGTAAGCACACCTGGTTTCAAACATGAGTTCGGGAACTTGTGGGTAAGTTATTAGCTTTCTGAGCCTCGGTTTCCTCCTCTGACACATGACTGTGTTAACCCTCACCTAGATTGGAGATAAAGGCTACTCTTTGAGAAAGGGAGCTAGTGCCAAGCACATAGAGGTGCAAAAAAAGAATCCCCTCCTTGCCAGAAAAAAGGCTCTTTTAAGATAAAAAGGAAGGTTTCTGTATGTCTCTGTGATCATGCCAAAGAGGCATAAGACTGACTCCATCTAGACCAGGGGTTGGAAAACTTTTTCTGCCAAGGGGCAGAAGAGTAAGTATTCTCTGTTTGGTGTTTCACATGGTCTCCTTGTGTTATGGTTAGATATAGAATGTTGTCTGAAGAACTCATGTATTAATGGTCAGAGTTGATGTAATTAAATCATGAGGGTTGTAATCTCATCAGTGTGTAAATCCATCCTAGTGGATTTACTGGGTGGCAACCTAGGCAGGTGGGGTGTGGCTGGAGCAAGTGGGTCACTAGGGGTATGGCCTTAGGGACTGTGCTTTAGTCTTTAAATCCCCTTGCTGTTCGTTCCCTTGTTTCCAGCCTCCATGCTGTGAGAGCAGAGTCCTTGCTCTCTCCCTCTCTCTGCTTTCCACCACCATGCCCTGCGCTCCTCAGACCCAGCCTCTCATGGACCAAACCAGAAATCTCCAAAAATGGTGAGCAAGCAAATCTTCTGTCCTCTAAGTTGTGCGTTCAGTCATTTTGGATTATGGCAGTAAGGATGTTGACTAAGACACCATGGCACCCACTCAGCTCTGCAATGGAGGTGCACACACGAATCTCATTGGTGCCTGGATGGGGGGCATGGCTCCATTCCGACAGAGCTGTGTCTGTGAAACAGGTGGCTGCCAGCTCTGCCCTTTGGGGTGCAGTTTGTAGACCCTGGACCTGAACACCTTTCATCCAAAAGGACTCCACGCAGATGCATTGGCTTTGTCACCCTCCCAAGTTCCCATCTGTGAATCACCTTGGCTTTTGTCTCTTTTCTTTCTGTGGCCACTGCACACAGTGCTGCTCAGCAAACAGAGATGCTGAGGAGCCCATCGATTTCCAAATACAATGACCAAGAAAAGAGAATGGATAAATGGCTGAACGCAGACACTCAGCTGGCCTGCCCACTTCCCTAGCCCTCCCTGCCACCCTCCATGGCTTTATTTAACTCACTGACCCATACTACCCTCTTGGAAATCAGCTGGATTTGAAATGGCACCTTTAGCATATTTTAAAATCTTTTGCCCTACTTTTCTACATTCATCCACGGATGGTGGAAAGTTTTCAAATTAAGTGTCACTGCTCAAAGTCAAAAATTAATTAGTCAGTGGCCAGACATGTGCAGTGCCCTGAATGCTTATCAGTCTGCCTCAAAAGCTTTGCTAATTAGACAGAAGTCAGAGTGGAACCAGGCAGATCAAAGAGCCCCATCTCTCTCCCTTAGAACTGCTACCACGTTGGTCCTCGAATTCTAATCAATCCCACCGGTGGGTTTAATGCACTCTATGGGCTGGGTCTTGCTTGGTCCAGGGTACGTATGGAGTGCATTCAGGGATTTTTCACAAGTTTTCCAAGTTTGCAGGTGCCTCTTCCATGGGGCACATCCTTGGAGAAAAGAGACTTCATTACAGCCTCAAAAGGTAGGTACTTGAGGTGACTTGCTCAACTTTCCTAAGTGTGATGAGAAACTTTGCTCCTGAAACCTTACTTTCAAAACAGCTGCTCAACATCTTCAGTTGAGCAAACACAGGGCTGAGCATGTAGTCTGGTAGGCATTGTTTTTTAGGTTAGTAAAATTTTATTTCATCAATCAGCAATAGCACTTTCTAAAAACCACTTTATTGATGTATCATTGACATGCCATCAACTTTGCCCATTTTAAGTGTGCAATTAAATGATTTTAAACAAATTTACTGTTTTGCAACCATCACCAGTTTTAGAATTTTTTCATCACTTTAATAGTATCTCTTGAGCCCATTTATACTTGATCCCTAATTCTATTCCCAGCCCCTGGCAACCACTAACTTGCTTCTGTCTCTATATATTGACCGTTGGGGGCATTCCTATAAATGGAATCAGACAACGTGTGGTCTTTTGGATCTGGCTGTGTTCACTCTGCATAATGTGTTTGAGGTTCATGCATGTAGTAGCATGTGTCAGTATTTCATTCCTTTTTATTGCTGACTAAGACATTGAATGGGCATACCACATTTATTTATCCATTCACCAATTGATTAACATTTGTGTTGTTTCATGTTTCGGTTGGGGCTACTATGAATAAAACTTTTATGAACATTTATGTGCAGAAACATGCTTTTTAAGAGTTGGGTCATGCAGTAAATTTGATCTTTCTAAGAAACTGCCAAACTTTTTCAAAGTAGTTATGCTATTTCACATTCTCACCAGCTGAGTAGGAGGGGCCTCATCCTCACCAGCTCTTGTTATTGCATGTTGTGTGTGTGTGTGTGTGTGTGTGTGTGTGTGTGTGTGTGTGTGATACTGGGGATTGAACGCGGAGACATTCTACCTCTGAGCTACACCCCAACCCTAATTCAGTTTTTATTTGGAAACAGGGTCTCACTAAGTTGCAGAGGGTTTCCCAAGGTTGCTGAGGCTAGCCTCGAACCTGCGATCCTCCTGTCTCAGCCTCCCAAGTACTGGGATTACAGGCATGCACCACTATGCCCAGCTTGTATGACTGTTTGACAATAGCCATTCTGGTGGGTGTGGAGTAGGATCTTACTACTGTTTTAGTTTGTACTTCCCTGATGGCATGATAGCTACTTGATTACAAAGAATGGTCTATATTAGAATCTCCCTTTGTGTATTTGGAAGGACACTAGGGCCATCAGATGGATCATTTTATCCCAATATCAAAGGTATCACGCTCTGGACTTAGTCTTTCAATCAAGGCTCTAACAGCTGCTAAAGCTGACAGTTGATTATAACAACATCTAACATTTATTTATCAGAGCTCCAGCCACAGGAGCTCAACACATAGTACTTCATGTTTTCCCCCTACCGTAACCTTGCAGAATAGCAATTATTGGTACCCCTCTTGCTTTCAGAAGAGGAAGCTAAAGGTCAGAAAGGCTAAGTGACCTGTCTAGTGTCCCATAGCCAAGACATGAATTTTAGCTCTCGTTGGTCTGAACCCAGCGTCAAACCATCCAATCACTCCAGGACGTGAGACCCAGATCTCCAGGGTCCAGTGGGAAGAAGGAGGCGGGGTTCACTCAGGCTCCCGAAGTCCTTGTTCACGACCAGAAGTTCTTGATGATGGATTGTTGGCAGTCATCTTGGAGAGTTAATTCTTGTGCTTTTATTTATGAATAGGCACGGAGGCTGGCCGCAGGGCAAAGTTTCTTGGTACCCTTACGATTGAGAAGCAGTGAGTGGGGTAGAAGAATATGTGGAGGGTCCCAAAATCCAGACTGGCTCTGATAATGACTGAGTGACCTTGGGAAAGTCATCGAAGCTCTCAGCCTCAGTTTTGTTAGTTGTAGAGAAAATAATTCTCTGATATTTAACTCATGGAGATATTGTGAGTTAACCAGAGAGATAGATAGAGCTATATATAAACTATATATAAAACTCTCTCTGTATATTTATATTCATATAACTATATAGAATTAAAGGTTGAGCACCATGTGTCATGCTTAGAATACAGTAGACCCCGAGTAGATGATAGATCTTGGTGTTACCATATTTATTGTAACTTATACAGGCTTATGGGATAAATATCTGTCCCCCCAAGGTTTCTTTAACTCAAAGTACCCATTCAAACACATGCCCCACATTATTTCAGGAAGAAATGAAGTCTTTCTGAAGCTTACTAGTTTAAAGTAGTAGTGTTTGAGGTTTCTAATCTGGCTGAACAAATTGAAAACGGATTAAATATCCACAGTCACATGGATACAATCAACAACCCCGAATACCTTAAAATAGGTGAATTTTATTGATGATTTTAAATTGTGACTTGATGTAAAAAATGACCCATGATGGTGGCTTCCCTTTCTCAGGTTAGAGACCAGCCTGGCCCTGGGAGGCATAGCCTTGAGCCATCAGCTCCCATCTTGGGCTGGAGAAATGGAGTCGGGAAGGGGAGGAGAGGCAGGTCAGACCCGCTGGCAGGTACGGTGAGAACCACGTTGTAAATAACTCTGTAAATGTTAGGGAACGGGATGGGTGGCATTTGAAATAATAAGCGGGACCTCTCTGAGCAGTCACTCCTCCTAACCTTTTGGAAAATTACACTGACCTGCATCTGAGCCAAGGGCATTTATCAAAGGGAGAGCTGGCCGCGCTTGCAGGGCCCATGGCGAGGAGGGATGGTCGGTGGGAGGCTTGACGTGTGGAAGGACTCGGAGACCCCGTGTGGTGTTGGAACTGCTGCTTGTTCAGAACTTACATTTCAGGAATCACTTTGAGTGGAAGGAGCAGACTATGACATCTACTATGTTCAGGCCAGCCGTAGCCATGTGGGAATATGGACTCTGTCGCACAACCTTTTGTTTGTTTCCCCACACACACAAGGGCGGAGGCCTAGAACACACAGATCTCCACTTGAAGCTTTTGGTAATGAAGCTCTTTGTTTTTGTTTTTTAACACAATGCTAGCCAGCCATGTGAAGATCCCTTAAACCTGTCCCTTCCTGTCTGAGGGACACAGGGACCATGGGACACAGGGAATTCCTGTTTGTGACCATGGGACACGGGGAATTCCTTTGATGCAGATCCCAGACTGAAAGGGCTTTGTGGGCGTATCCAAGTCATGTTCCTCAAACTTGAGGTTGGGATCCACTAAGGGATCATGACATACTTTTTAATGGGACACATTGCCTTTATTTAGTTTAAAGAAATAAAATAGAAAATGTCAGAATGTAAGCACATATGATATGCAAAACCCAAATCTATAAAGCACTGCAGAGGGAGCTGCAGTGGTAGGAGCCTGGGAAAGGACCATCCCACGTGGCCTCCTCCACCATCCTTAGCGGCCTCTGAGGATGCTCAGAGCAAGGCATGGAACACCTAGGGGATTTTAAGGAAGGGCTCTTTCCATCCAGCCATACTACTGTTGTTAGAACTCAATAATGCTACTGTACTTCTTCAACCAGGAGCTGCATAGCCTCGCAATAGGCATGCAAAACCAAACATCTGTTTAGGCCAGATGTTTGGTAGGAGCCAAAGGAGTATGGTCTTTCAGCCCTACGGGAACAGCATTTGAATGCTGAGACCATCGAGGTGAGCAGACCCTGAGAAAGGGCTCATGGCACCCCAAAACACAGAGGCCAGTTGTGCAAATTTAGCATGTCATTTCATTCATGAGAGGTGTGAGACAGGCCTGAGATGGATTCTTACTAGTTCATATCGCCAGTGAGGGCCACCATCTGTGGTCAGGACTCACAAGGCTGTCTGGTAGACCACCAGCACAGAAGGAACTGGACTCCTCCCGCCGGTCTTGCTCTATGGTGCTAGGGACCGTGAGTGAGTGTGGAAGGGAGGGTCAACCTTCCTCACTGCCTGGCCAATATCTGGTTACGGTCCCTCTTCCCTGAGTAGCAGTGGGGCTGTGGCCTTTCAAGATGTAATTTCCCCCCTCCCAACATTTGAGAAACAACAGCTCAGCGAGGTTAAGTGTCTGGAAACAGAGGCTTGAGTGATGTCAGAAGTAATTTCTCTCTCTCTCTCTCATCTTTGGCTCTCTGCTGCACATTAGCATAAAGCCGTATGCCACTCTTGTGATGTAGACACGTTGCCTCTTTAGGCTGGAAAACGTGGATGTCAACAGATCTCATTTTTGGTTGTTTTTTTTTTTTCCCTTGTGCATCTTCAACTAGCTGGAGAGATTGTCCTGATTTTCTTTCTCCTGATTCCAAGAATCCTAAAGAAAGGAACTCATCGGCCCGGCATCCTTTGGGAGCCTAACTTTGGCCAGTCAGCTAAGGCCAGGGCATCACAATATGAGGCCATCACAACTCCAGGGGAACAAGATGGGTGGAGTTAGGGAAAGGGGCAATCCCACAAGTAAGGACGGGGCTCCGGAGACAGTGCTGGAGAGAAAGGGAAAAGGCAGATATTTACACTAAATCCTGTTACCTTCATGGCACCTTATGTTCCCAAGACCTCCCTATAGGATCAGCATAATGGTTTAAATTTAGAATGTCCCCCATACCTCATGGAAAAAAGGCAGCAGTGTCGGAGGCAGGGCTTGGTTGAGGAGGGGGCCCCGGGGGTGTGGCCTTGGGAATTATACGTGGTCCCTCCTCCCCTTGCCCTCTCTTGCTTCTGGCCTCCACAGTGTAAGAGCAGAGCCCTTGCGCTCTCCCTCTCTCTGCTTCCCGCCACCATGTTCTGAGCTCTGCAGACCCTGCCTGACATGGACTGAACTTCTGAAATCTCCAAAACCTGTGAGCAAATAGTCCTTCCTGTTAGCTGTGTGTGGTCAGGATAATGGGGTCACAGCAGTAAGAATGTTGACGGAAACAACCAGGTTTATTCATTTGTCATATGTTACCTCTTTATTCTTTCAACCATTATCTAATGACCACCCAGTAGGAACCTGATATGATATAACATCTTCTAATTCCAAACCATCGAGTCGAACTAGACTAAGGACAGAGGAGAAGGGAAGATGTGTTCGTACTAGACAGAGACAATAATATGTCCTTGCTCTACGTGCTTGATATGACGTGTTGTAGCTATTTGTCTCTCTCCCTTTACCATATTGGATATCACATCAGCACTGAAATTTCATCTTATTGATTCTCATAAAATCTAAATTGTACATGGTACGGTGAAGGGGTTCATAATACCAACTCTGAAGCCAGACCCGGGTTCAAATCTTGGCTTTACCACTCTGATACCTGACCCTGGGAAAGTTACTACACTTCTTTTGGCTTCAATTTCCTTATCTAGAAAATGGAGAAATTGCTATTTTCTTACCGCACAGAGTGTGTAAATGCTAATTGAGTAAAATACTTGGAGTAGTGCTTTGGTACTTAGTCAAAGGTCAATAAATATTGAATACTGATATCCTGTTATTCTTGGAAGTAAGAATGTGATAATCCCAGTGTGGGGGGGTGGTAACTGGTTCTGGGGCTGATGCAGAGAACCTTCTATCAGTTCTAGGTACACGAGGACAATTTACTCAGCCTTCAAGACACAGGATCCAAGCTCACAGCATCATAGATAATGCCTCTTTTTTGGCTGCCCATTCACCTGCAGGGTAGAAGGCAATGAAGCAATCAAACTCCAAATAAAAGTTGCAATAGGATTTTCTTTTCCTCTTCAAGGAATCTTTCGGCAGTGGCTCTCCGTGCAGTTTCTGCATAGGGGGTATTGACGATGTGCCATATTTCATTAAAGTCAGCTCTCTGCTTTGTAAAGGAGGAGAGATAGGAGTTCCTGCTAATGTCTGGGGCACATGGATTCTGTTATCCAAATGGGGAGGGTTCAGGCAGAAGTGGCCACCTGTGGACAGAGCTGGGTTAAAGCCAAGAAGGACACTTTAACAGGGCTGATCTTCAAGAGGCCTGAGCTCCTGCAGTAGTCATTGGAACTGAGCACCGCTGTTGGAAACGAACTTGCCACAGAGTGTAGACTCTAGGACGGTGTCTTTCAAACTTCACTGTGCCTGTGAATCACCTGAGGATCTTGTTAAAATGCCAATTCTGATTCTGTAGCTCTGGGATGCTCTGTTCTAACAGGTGCCTGGTTGATGGTAAGGCTCTGGCCCATGGGCCACACTTTGAGTAGCAAAGATGTAGCAGTTTCCTCTGTTCTTCCTGGTTTATTTAAAGCCGTTTCTTAATTCTGGCATTGATAGCTCATGTTAACCACTCACGGAACTTGACTACTTCTTTATTTGTTCATATATTCAATAAATTCTTATTGAGCATCAGTTTTACTCCTGAATTATTATAATATGTCAGTTTATTGGAGACCAGCCTTGCTCAGCCGTGGCACTGTTGAAGTTCTGGGTGGATAATCCTGTTACAGGAGACTGTCCTGAGCACTGTAGGAGGTTTAGCAGCATCCCCGACCGCTACTTACTGGAAATTCGTAGCATCCCCTCTCAAGTTGTGATAACCAAAAATGTCTCCAGATGTTGTCCAGTGTTTCCTGGGGGACACAATCATCTTGGACTGAGAAGCACTGGGCTGACTCGGGGCCAGTGTACTGTGACAACTAAACCTACTACCACTATATAAAATATGCTTGTCCAGACACGGTATTGCATGTATAAAGAGCTTCATGCATATGATCCTGTGTGAGCCTTGCCAGTATACCAAGTTTACCAGATGAAGGGGGTGAAGTGTCATGGTAGGACTGAGACTCGAACCCAGGTCTTGGGGCCGAATCCTGAGATCCGCCCACTGCTCCACACGCCTTCCATACCCTTTCCTACTTGTCTTTGGCTTAGAGAAGCTGCTGGCCTTCCTTGGCTTATTGCCTTTCTCTTTTGAGATGATAACAACATCATAATAACTGGAACATTTCTTCGTGCATTCAGGGAGGTGGGATAGTACAGTGACTAAGAGCTCTCTGGAACTAGGCTGATGGCACCACTAACTACTCGGTTTAATTCCCGGTGTCTCTGCTTGCTCATACATGCAGTGGGGACAGCCCTATGTACCTCATGGTGTGGTGGCCGTCAAGGACACAGAGGACACCATTAAGGTTAATGGTCATGCATAGACCACTTTGCCATGTCCTCTGTATCTCCCCTTTAGCTTTTCTCACTATTTAAGAGTTCCTGGGGGACAGATCCTACCAGTCCCATCTCTTCCCTTCCAGGGTCCTGCCTGATGAGCGTCCACGCTGACCACCTGGTTTCTTTTTATCCACAGCGGCATAGACCCCCTAAGCACTTCGAAAGCAGTGTCTCCATTAGACCATGGCTCCGAAGAGCATGGCTAGGCCCGAGGCCGACTAGAGCCACTGTGACACTATGACACGATAAGAAATGTATGTTTGGTTTCTGTCCCTTGTTCCTGGCACAGAGCTTCTGGAAACCCTTATAATTGGCTGAGTAATGGGGGCAGAGGAGTGTATTTTGTTATTTATGTCAGCCTCTTTGGACCCTACCTAACCTTACGCTCATGGGCCCGTGGACAGTTTCTGGGTGGGGGCTGGTTGCCAGAGGACCCAACCAGGTAATGAGAAGGGCGGGCCTTGCAGCCCCACGCCCTGCTTTCTGGGGAGGGGAGAGGGCTGGAGATTGAGTTGATCATGGACGGATGGATGATCACTGATTTTGTCAATCACATCTGCTATGATAGAATCTCCATTCACCCCCTCCCCCCAGTCAGAGGGGCTCGGGGAGCTTCCAAGTTGGTGGGCAAACCCCTGGGCCAGAGGGTGGTGCACCCCAAGTCCAGGGGACAGAGGATCCCCTGCTCAGGGTCCTTGTGGACCTTGACCTATATACCTCTTCCTCGGTTGTTCATCTGTATCCTTTGCGATAAGCCGGCACCAGTCAACTGTTTCCCATGGGTTCTGCGGGCCACTCTAGCAAATTATGGAGCATGAGGAGGGGGTGGCGGGGACACCTGATTTATAGCCGGTCAGTCAGAACAGCAGGAGACCCAGAACCTGTGAATGGGGTCTGAAGTGGGAGCGGCCTGTGGGACGGAGCCCGGCACCTACGGGGTCTGATGCTAATTCTCAGTAGTTAGTGTCAGAATGAAACCGAGTCATTGGGTTCTCAGTTGGTGTCTGGAGAGTTGGTATTGATTGTTGATATGGAAAATATTCTACACACTTTTTTACTTGTGTGTGTGTGTGCATAGTACTGGGGATGGAACCTAGAGGGTGCTGCCTCTGAGCTACACCCCCAGTCCTATTTTATTTTGAAAGAGAGTCTTGCAAAGTTGCAGAGGGCCTTGCTAAATGGCTGAGGCTGGCCTTGAACCTGAGATCTTCCTGTCTCAGCCTCCCAAGTACTGGGATTATAAGAATGTACCACGGTACCCCACATTTCCACACATTTGACATCAGAAGTGCTAGTAGACATAGATGAGCGCCCTGGTTTTCCTTTGAATTGGACTATTGGTTTGTAGGTCAGGTCTGACTTAAGCTACCATCTGGCTTCAGGCACAAGGCCTGTGTCACATTGAAGAAAGACGGGGAGGGATGACTGGGAGTCAGTGGTCAAAGAGAAGTGGTCAACAGGGGCCCCGCCTCTGAGATGCCCCATCCCTGCCCTTCAGCGAGCCGTGATTGCACAGGTGTTGCTCTCTGAGGACTGTGCTTCCCTTCCCTCCTTCCTTGGGGAGGCCTGAGGGCTGGAGGGGACACTGACCACTTCCTCCCATTAGGTGGGAGTGACGCCCTGTCCTTTATGGGCTGCGGAGGACGTGCGGGCTGAGGAGAAGGGCCTGGGGCCCTGGATTCACCACGGTTTTCAGGAATGAGGAACCTGACCTCATTTTTCTTTTCCCCAAATCCATTTCCATCCCTTCGGTGTCTCATTACCGTTCACTTGCTCAGTCTTTTAATTGTTTCATGCAGGTGTCTGGTGGGGCTCACAACTGCTCCTCTTTGCGCCCCCTCTGTTTCTAGCAATTATCTCCATCTCCCCTCCGAGAGAAGCCATATGCCCGAGACCCGGGACAGCTCTGGGAGACGCTTTTATTCAATGTCCTCATCGAGCGCGGCGCCCTCACGTGAGATGCTCGCGTGGAACGGACGCACATTCTAAAGGAGCTTTCATCCATCGTCTTGGTTTCTAATCCCATCTCGTTTTTGTCAGATGTTTTTCTGCATCTTGCCGTCTTCGCTGAGCCTTATCCGCGTAACCCTGGTGGAGAATTTTAACGGGCTCCTCAATGCCACAGGAAGCTCCTGGAAGCTTTTGAACGTGGGGTTGGATTTTGTTCTTTAGAAGATTATTTCAGATCAAGTCCAGCAGTATCTGTGATGAGGCATCCCAAGACCCAGCTTCCCGACCTCCACGCACACCCCCAATTCTCTGTTCCTCATACCAACATCCTAGGTTTCCTAAGCCCGGTTGCCCGCCCGCCTCCCACACATTCTCATGCCCAGACTCCCGCCACCCTCCCTCCGCACTCCGTCACTCACTCTGCTTTTTCTACTCACTTGTAATTCCTATATCTGAAGAACTGATTTTCTTTCAACTCCACTCCTTTGAAGTCCGACTCCTTTGAATTATTTTCACTTCTTTTATTCTTGAGGAAAACCTCTAATGGTTGTTTTCCTGAGCCTCAGTAGCAGCGAGTTCACTACCAGCAAATATACCCTGTCAGTGCCATCTTAGTGAACAAGCAGATAGCAGAATCTTAGGGGTCACGGAGGATAATTGCCCAGTCAGGGCAAGGATCCGCTTTTAGGACTGTTTAATGATCATCAAATTAATATTCCTAGGGGCTGGGAGCTCACGACCATTGGGGACAGTTTATTTCAGACTTAGAAATCCTTGACTAATTTTTTACTTTTTTCCCCTTATGTTTCACCTTCTAAAGTGTCACCATCCTCAATCTCTACTTTACAGTTCCAAAACTAGAGTCGTCTTCTCAAATTGCCTTCTTAATGTCCCATTGTAATTTCCCAAACCACAAAGACTGCATTCTCATGAAACATACCCTTGCTCAGCTTTTTATAGCATTATTGAGGTATAATTGAAATGTAATAACCTGCACACATTTAAAGTATAGAATCCAATGTCTTCACCTACCTATATACCTTAGAGACTACCATCACAAGTCAGGTAGCAGATATACATGTCACCTCCAAAAGTCTCCTGTATCCCTTTATTATCTTTCCTTTCTGTCCCTTCTTCCATCCCCAGGAAGCTCTGACTTTCTGTCAATATTGATTACTTTGAATGTCTATCAATGGAATTATAGTTTGTATTCTTTTTTGGCCTGGTTACTTCTACTCAGCATTATGAGTTTGAGATTCATTCTTATTGTTGAGTAGATCAATGGTTCACTTTCTTTTTTACTGGGGAGTAGTATTCTACTGTATGGCTGCCCTGTACCACGATCTGTTCACCAACTCACTGGTCGTTCCACTGGGGACACTTGAGTTGTTTTCCTATTTTAGCAATTGCAAATAAGACTTTTATGAACATTCGTGTATAAGGTTTATATGGACATACACTCTCTGTTCTTTGGGGTAAGTAGATACCTGGTCAGATCATAAGGTAGGTGTATGTTTAACTTTTCAAGGATCTCCCAAATTGATTGCTGTGTTGTTATACCACTTTGCAGTCCCGTCAGCAGTGTATGAGTTCCACTTCCTCCTCAGCCTCGCCCTTGACTCCCATCCTTGATATGGTCAAGCTTTCTATATTTAACCCTACTCATTTTTTGCTTAGACTACATTGGACACATCTTCACTTCTGCCAAGCAAAGACTTGTGAGAGTCCAGCTACCATTTTTGATTCTTTGAAACTGGTTATATTGAATCATCCATTCAACAAAAGCGATTATGACCTAACATGCTCCAGGCCTTGTATTACTCGTCTACTTGCTCGAAGGCGGTGAGGGTGATTCCTAGCAAATAATTCCAAGGCTGGATCCATGGATGTGAATGGGTTACCTACTCAATGAAGTGTAAGTCAGGGGTGTGGAGCCACATGCCATGTTCCCATAATGCAAGTGGTTCACTACTGCTCAGACATAGGGCACAGGTAGCAGCAAGCAAGTCAAGACTCTATTATGAAGTCCCCCTCTACCATATTAAAGGACTGGTGATGGGGAGCCATTGAAGAATTCTGAGGAATGGCATGTCATGATTGGATCTGTATTTTATAAAGCTCAATCTTGATAGTATGGATGAAAAGGATTATTCTTCTGTTGAGATGTAGGTACTACACCTCTCTCTCTCTCTCTCTCTCTCTCTCTCTCTCTCTGTGTATGTGTGTGTGTGTGTGTGTGTGTGTGTGTGTGTGTGTGTTGATTTATCTTCTTTAGATTCCCTTGTGTGCATGTGGATTTTTCCTCTCTGTTTCAACCTTCACATAACTTTGGCTTTAAAAATCAAAGGGGTGACATCTGTGCTTGGGCCTCTGCTGCTGTGTTCTGTGGGTAGAGCTGTGGCTTTCAAGGTGTCGATGCTGAAAGGGAAGGCGTGTCCTTGTGGAAACGGTCTTTGGCTTGGGCTGCCACGCCGCCTGCCAGAGCCCTGCAGGGGCACACTTTCCCGGTGTGTCCATCTGGCAAGATACTGAGAAACCACCTGCATGACAGAGGTGAAATGAGAAGGCCGACCTTGGTCGTTCATGTGTGTGTGGTCCTTCATGTGGCTGACATTTAGCTGGGACATAATGGTACGGATGCAAAAATATTAAAAGACTTCCATATCGGTTGGCCAGTGGTCACTTCTCTGTGTACCCCTATTACTGGGACCCCTCTGATCCTGCACAAAAGGGGTCCCAGGACCCTGCTTTATAATACAACTGCTGGCATCCTTCCCCATTGGACAGCATCTATGTCATAATGGTTGTTATGCTTATTAAATATTATAAATTTATATCACCATCAAAACTCGCAAATGAGCAGCCTAAGTAATGACTATGCCAGCAGATAGCCTGAACATAAATATATCAGGCTATGCTGAGGTGATACGAAAACACACTGGACTCTCGCTCTAAATCAGCATAGATGTTTCACCAATAAACCAGCAGCGTTTGAAGGGAAACGCTGTCATGGGGAATCACCCCAGCAAATCGAAATGAGCACTCCAGCTCTGCTTTAGATTTTGTAGAAACTTTAGCAATTCAGTCTCAGCTTCCAAGTTCAGCGGCTGATTTTTTTTTTTTTTCCAGAGCAGGGGCGATTTTCTTTTATTCTGACTAACAGTTGGTTTGGAGCAACGGCTGAAGTAATTTTTTTGTTGTTGTTAACTTCAATATAATTTTCATCACACTTGATTTTTAGACACTGAAATTGCCCATAATTGTGTCTGTCCTATCTCTATGGTAATATGGACAATTATAATGGATTATCCCTTTGTTTCCCGGTCATTTGTTGATGCCTTTTTTGTTGTAAGGATGTGAAAACATAAGGCAATTCCACCAATTACTGGTAATGTTATTCAGATATTTAATTTATTTTCTGCATGCATAATCAGCCATAAATACATTTTAGCTAATGGAGATGACAAGGGTGTAATATAATTTGAGCCCAAACAAATTCAAAATAACATTAAGAAGGAAATACAGAACCATAGGAAGGAAAGAAATAAGGAACCAAAGCTGTCTTTAGTTTCTTTCATGCCAAATTCTCTAATGTGGACCAGGTCTTTTGGGTTAAAATAGTACCTAATAGGTATATGGTGCATAATAGGTGCTTAATAAAGAGTTGTTTTCTTTCTTAATCTCTGAAAACTTAGTTGATGATGACTTTGCACTTGGTGTTTGCCCTAGATAGGGTGTTTGTATCCCCCACGAAGTTTATGTGTTGAAATCTAATCCCCATTGCAATGGGATTTGGGGGTGGGATCTTTGTGATGGAATTAGGTCATGAGGGTGGAGCCCTGTGTTCGCCAGCTTTCGGTTACTATAACAAAACACCTGAGATAATTATAAAGAGAAAAGGTTTATTTTGTCTCACAGTTTTTGAGGTTTCAGTCCATGATCAATTGGCCCTGTTGCTTTGGGCCTGTGGCCAGACGGTACATCATGGTGGGAGTACATGGTAGAGCAAAATCACTCACCCATCAGCCAAGAAGCAAAACAGAGAGAGGAAGGGGAGAGGTCCCATGACCCCCTTTGGGGGCATGCCTTCAATGACCTTAGGACCTACCACAAGGTCCCACCTCCTAGAGTTTACATGCCTCACAGTAGCACAGCCCTGAGGACTGACATTTAACATATGGACCTTTGGGAGACATTTATGATCCAGTCTACAGCAAACCCCCAGATTTATAACAAGAGACATGAGAGAGATGATCTCTCAGCCATGTGAGGATAGAACAAGAAGGTAGCTGTCTGCAGACCAGGAAGATGGCCGTCTCCAGACCCTGGGTCATGGACTCCCAGCCTCCACAACTGTGAGCAGTCAATGTCAGTGTTTAAACACCCAGTTTGTGGTATTTTTGTGACAGCAGTGTGAATGGACTAAGACAGCGTGGTCTCATCTGCGCCTGTCCAAACTCTTCCCTCTGCCCTCCAGCCCAACAGCCAAACCTCAGGTCCAGGAAGAAGACAGCAGACAGCCACAGGAGCCTCGGAAGGAGAGTCAGGACCTGAATCAGGAGGGAAGAAAGTACACAAATCCCCTCCCATCTCCAGGAAGTACCCTGCGAATGACCCAACCCTGCCGAGACCCCATCTCATGTCAGCACACCCACGAGTGCCTGCCTGCGACGAACTTCACTTGCAGGCTACTTTACACTTTGGCTCCTGGAGTTTACTAAAGCCTGGTAAATCCAGGCCAATTTCTTCTTGTTAGAAAAGGCTCCCAAGCAGCTGTCCAAGTTCTCCCTAAAACCCTCCCTCCTCCAATACTCATCATGCCAGGGAGAAACTCATTTGGTTGCTAATCTGTCTTTAGCACCTGCTAATCTCCGTTTCTGTTTAAGAGACTGTGTAACTGGTGTGGCTCCTGGCCGTCTTCCAGCTAGGGCGGCACCACAGAGCAGGGTGTGACCATCCCTCAAATCTGGATCCACTCCTAGTTTTGTAATTCCAGGGAGGCCCACGTTAGATTATTTTAAATTGCCATTGCTTTGCCCAGAGGAGGAGTGTGCGAATGAGTTAGGAGCATGTGGCTTCATCGGAAGGAACTCGTTACCCCCGCGCCGAGTTCTTCCTGCCTCCGTGAATGGTCTGGGGGTCCCAGTGGCACCGGTGACTAAGTCCGGAGGTCTTTCATTGCCTTATAATAAGAGAATAGGGTCGCATTTATATCCAGGAGTGAAGAAAGATATGGGCAGCTGGGGCTTTGGTGAGGAAATCTGGGCTCACTTGGCAGTTACAGGGAGGATACAGGAACTGTGCAAATATCAAAGGAGCATTTTCCTTGCTTACGTTCTAAAACAAACGCAGCGGTGGCTGTCCGCGGGCCACCCGCCATGGCTGCTGTCTTTTGCTGCTTGCTCTTTCTTGCACGGACTCTGGCGGGAGGACCTGGATGTCTGTCTCGGTCTCTGGCAATAGGTTCATGTGTTTTAAGCCTGTCCAACAATTGCATGCGTGAAGGGTATTAAATGAGAATTTGGGGCTGCAGATTGATACCCTCAATCACCAATAATCCCCAAATAAATAAGAGTATATTTGTCCTTTGACAGTCTTGTTCGAGAAAAGCGTTTTTATCCTCTGGCTACACTTTCCAATATCCATGCAGTTTGGTACCTGGTTCTTAGTTTGCTGTTTCACAGAAAGGAGGAGTGGGTGGCTGCGGGTGGGAGGGGCTGTGTCCAGTACTCATCTACAATCTTGGTGCTGCCTGTGCCACTGGAGCTGATACTAAACCTTGTGACCCTTAGGGACAGACCTAAAATGAAGAGGGCCCACGCAAGGCTATTTAACAGAATGAAATGAAGAGAAATATCCAGCGCTTCATCCCTAGACTTACGGCTAACAGAATTATTAAAAGAAGGGTGTGGAGCTATTGTAGGGAATTTTCTGAGCCAGAAACTGTGCATAGTACTGAACCCTGTACATATTACATTTTTTCCTATATAAACACAAGAAAGGTTAATTTATAAATTAGAGACATAGCTGGGAGTGGTGGCGCACGCTTGTAATCCTAGTACTGTGTGAGTGGTGTATACAGCGTGGATACTCTGCACAGGGGATGATTTATCTCCCAAGTGGAATGGAATGGGATGATGGGAGATTACATCACACTATTCAGAATGGTGTGCAAATTTAAATTTATGAATTCTTTATTTCTGGAATTTTCCACTTAATATTTTTAGACTGCAGTTGACTGCAAGTAACTGAAAACACAGAAATTAAAACCTCAGATAAGGGTGGGCAGGGAGATATTGTATTCTGAATACAAGTCCATGATCACATATAGATGCAAATGTATTTTCAAATCTGTAACTAACCTATTCATTTTCCTTTTGGTGTCTTTTGATAAGCAGAAAATTTTAATTTTTGATGAAGTCCAAATTTTCAAAAATTTCCATTTATGGTTTGTACTTTTGTATCCTAAGAAAAAATTTGGTGTATCCAAAGTCATGAAAATATTTTTATTTTTTTCTAGAAATATTATTGTGAGTTTTTATGTCTAAGTACATAATTCATCTCTGGCTAATTTTTGTGTATAGACAGAAAAGTTTTTATGGCTTATTTTTTCCTATAAAGAATTTAGTTGCCGGGCGTGGTGGCGCACGCTTGTAATCCTAGTACTTTGGGAGGCGGAGACCGGAGGATCCAGGTTCACGTCCATCCTCAGCTCTCGCTCTCGCTCTCTCTCTCTCTCTCTCTCTCTCTCTCTCCTTAGTGAGGCCCTCCGCAACCTTGTGAGACCTGGTTTCAAAATAAAGCATAAAAAATAGGGCCGGGGGCGTAGCGCGGAGGTAGAACGCCTCTGCGTTCAATCTCCGGTACCGCAAAAAAAAAAAAAAAAAGAATTTAGTTGTTTTATCAACATTGTTAAAAATGTATTGTTTCACTCAGTCCTGTCACTGCTGTGACACAAAATACCTGACAACCACAACTTAGAGGAAGAAAAATTGATTTGCTCATAGTTCAGGAGGTTTCATTTATTTGCTATGAAATTATCTTGTGTATTTCTAATAAATAACCTGCTAGAATTTTGATAGGAATCATGTTGGGATTATATCCCAATTTAAGGACAATGACTATCTTAGTAGTATTGAGTCTTTCAACTATGAATATTGTATAACTCCATTTATTTAGGTCTTTAACTTTTCTCAGCAGTGTTTTGTGTTTAATAGGTAGGTCTTCTTTTGAGGCGGAGACAGGAGGATTACAGGTTTGCAGCCAGTCTGAGCATCTTAGCAAGGCCCTCCACAACATAGTGAAACTCTTTCAAAATAAAAAATAAAGTAAGGCTGGGGGTGTAGCTCAGAGGTAGAATGCTCCAGGGTCCAATCCCCAATGCCACAAAAAGAAAAGGTAAGTGTTACACATATTTCACTAAATTTATGTCTAGCTATTTGATACTTGAAGTAATTGAAAATATTGTTTTTTATTTTGAAGCAGACTAAAACTTTAAAAAAATTATAAGTACAGAACAAAGAAACTATTTCTTGAGGTGTTTGACAGCAAGCTCCCAATATGATATTCCATCATCTTCTAATTTTGAGGCTATTCCCCTCAATAGACACAATATAAATATAAAAATGAGAAATAAATATGTATACATATCATTAACACATAATTTTCAGATTCTAAGTTCTTTCAGTTGCCTCCAGAATACTCTTTATAAGAAAAGGATTTCATCCAAAACCATGTGTTATACTTAGTTACACTAGTCTGAAAAGGTTTCTCAATTTTTCTTTGACATTCACAACCTGGACAAATTTTAAGATGACTTTGTAGAATTTGGATTAGTTTGCTCTTTCCTTTTGATTAGATTCAGCCCATGCAACTTGGCAGAAACATGAAAGAGATGAGGCATCCTATCAAGTAGTACATAGTTTTGATTTGTTCTATTAATGTTCACATTGATCAATTGACTTAGGGTGGACTCCACTGTAAATTTAGTATTGATTCCTTGTTAATAAGAGTTTTATGTACTGATATTTTGAAACTGTCTTGTTCTTCATCAAACTTTGAATTTATTCATAGCAGGTGCATGTATGTATGTTTCTATTACACCAAGCCTCAATATTATGCATAATTATGATGCACCAATAAAAGCATATTTATAAAAGAGAAAAAAGTCATAAGAGGGTGTTGGAATTCAGCATCTTTTAAATTTATTTTTAATTGACAAATAAAAATGTACATATTTGCATTATATGACATGGTGTTTTAATTTATGTGTACATTGTGGGATGACTAAATCAAGATAATTAACATATACATTAGCTCACATTTATCATATTTTTGGTAAGAACACTTTTTTTTTTTGCGGTACTGGGGATTGAACCCAGGGGCGTTCTACCTCCGCACTACGCCCCCGGCCCTATTTTTTTATACTTTATTTTGAAACCGGGTCTCACGAAGTTGCGGAGGGCCTCACTAGGTAGAGAGAGAGAAAGAGAGAGAGAGAGAGAGAGAGAGAGGTAAGGCTGGCCGCGAACCCGGATCCTCTGGTCTCTGCCTCCCAAAGTACTGGGATTACAAGCATGCGCCACCACGCCCGGCTTAAGAACACTTAAAATCTACTCTCTTAGCAATTTTAATGTATACAATGAATTAATTATAGTCATCATGATTTACAATAGATTGTTGAACTTATTTCTCTTATCTAGCTGAAATTGTATATCTTTTGATCAGTCAGTCTCCCTAACCCCCAGCTTCAACTGTTTTAGATTCTACATATAAGCAAGATCGTGCCAGATTCATCTTTCTGGGCCTGGCTTATTTCATTTAACATAACATCCTCCAGGTTCGTTCATACTGTCACGAATGGTAAGATTTCCTTCTGTCTTAAGGATCTATTCCATCGTGTGTATAAACCACGTTTTCTTCGTCTGTTCTTCCATCAGTGAACACTTGGGTTAATTTTCCACCTTGGCTATTGTGGATAATGCTACAGTGAGCATGGGAGTGCAGACATCTCTTTGATATACTGATTTCATATCCTGTGGATACATAACCACTAGTGGAATTGCTGAATCATTTGGTAGTTTTATTTAAAAAGTTTTTTTTTTTTGCAGAACCTCCATATTGTTTTCCAAGATGGTGGTGCTACTTTACTTTCTCAGTGATGCACAAGGATTTCCTTTTCCCTTTCTCACCAACATATGTTACCTTTTGTCCTTTTGATCTTAGCCATTTGACAGGTATGAGGCAATACCTCATTATGGTTTTAATTTGCATTTTCCTGATGATTAGTGGTATTGAACATTTTTTTTCATATGCCCGTTGTCCATTTGTATGCCTTCTTTTGAGAAATGTCTATCTAGGTTCTATGCTGCTGCGTTTCTTACATATTTCGAATATTGATCCCTTATTAGATGCAGGATTTGCAAATATTTTCTCTCATTCCACAGATTGTCTCTTTACCGTGTTATTGTTTCCTTTGCTGTGCAGAAGCTTTTTAGTTTGATGTAATCCCATCTGCCTAGTTATTGTTGCCTCTGGGTTTGGGGTCATATCCAAAAAATAATTTCCTGGAGCAATGGTATAGAGATTTCCCTTATGTTTTTTTTCTCTATTATTTTAGCAGTTTCAGTTCTAATGCTTAAGTCTTTAACTATTTGAGTTGCTTTTTGTATATTATGTGAGATCAAGGTCTAATTTCATTCTTATGCCTGTGGATATCCAGTTTTCCCAGCACCATTTGTTGAAGAGGCAATTCTTTCCCTTATTGGCATCTTTCTTGAAAGTCAATTGACCATAAATGCTTGACTGTATTCCTGGGTTCTCAACTGTGTTCCACTGGTCAATATATCTGTTTTTATGTTAGTACTCTGTTGTTTGGATTATAATAGCTTTGCAATATATTTTGAAACCAGGCAGTGTGATGCCTCCAGCTTTGTTGTTGTTTTGCTCAAGATTGTTTAGACTATTTTTATGTCAGGTCACCAGGGCAGGGGCTGATCCAGTCTGCTGTAGTTGAGCTCAGTCTGGGCAGTTTTTGTGTGATGGTTGCAGTTCTTGTTTGATTGAATTCACCCCTGGCTTGTAGTGATTTGCAGGTGGGATCAGGGATGCCCTTCATCAGGACCTGCGATGTGAGTGCTAGTGAGATCAAATCAGTCTCTCTGAACAAGTTGTCCGCTTTCTGAATGGTAGGAGATCTTTCCTTGCTCTATCACCAACCCGCCCATTTGTTGAGTTTCCGGAGAGTTCTATTTCTTCTCCAGTCCTGCTTCCAGAGCCTAGGAGATTTTCCAGTTCTAAGTTCTTGCTTCCAGCTCTTCTGGGGGGAGGGGAGCTGTACCCACCATACAGGACCAGAATGCATTAGAGGGAAATGTGATCATAACTGTTCACCTCTCTCTACTCTTTAGTGAGCAAAAGCCTGAAATGTCTTGTTTTACTGACCTAACTTGGTCTTCCTTGGGTGAAAGTCCAGAGTGCATGGGGGGAAGTGGATTTCCCCGACTCTCCCACCTGTTCCTCCATTCTTTTTGGACATTAGAGCATGCAAGGATGCATTTTGGGGGTGGGTGGGGTGTATTTATCCCTGCTTTGGTGCATAGTTGGCAAGCACCAGGTAAGACCCATGAGCAAGTGCTTGTGGATGGGTAAAACTTGTTTTGTGGCTGGGGCCTCACGAGTTTCCAATTTCTCTTGCCAGTGTTCTGTGGCCTTTAAAAGTTTTTGGAAATTAGATATTTTCTCATCCTCTCCTCTTCTGCAGTGCCTCCAGGAATCAAGGCAATGCTTTCTTTTATTCATATAAAGGGCCTCTCACTTTCTGAGGTCAGTTCCTTTGGAATGTGTGTATATATGTGTGTGCACACATATGCATGTGCATATTTTCACCACATTGATATGGCCTAAGTGACCAGTTTTGATTCTTTTAATGACAGCAACTGTCCTTTGTAACTTTCTATGTCCAAAATGAAAGGGAACCCACATTCTTTTTACTCATTTTTTTTGGTGTGGTACTGGTTATTGAACCCAAGGATGTTCTACCTCTGAGCTACACTCCCAGCTCTATTTTAGTTTTTATTTTTGAAGCAGGGTCTCATTAAGTTGCTGAGGGCCTCATTCAGTTTCTGAGGCTGACCATGAACCTACGATCCTCTTGTCTCAGCCTCTCAAGTACTTGGATTACAGGCATGTGCGACTACACCCAGCTCATTCAATTTCTTTTGAGCACTAAAATTTACAAAATAAATTTGAGATACCTTACAGAAAGGGTTGATTAGGATGCTTCACCAATGAAAACAATGGCTTCAGTTCTCCATGTCTCTCTATATCCACATCCCTCACAATATGACTTCACAGCTCCTCCCATCAATAGACGGAATCTGTTTCTCTGTCCTTTAAATCTGGGCTCACCTTGTGTATGAATTTGCTAGAGATGCCATAACAAAATACCAGAGTCTGGATGGCTTAAAGAACAGAAATTTGTTTTCTTACAGTCCCAGCAGCTGGACATCCAAGATAAAGGTGTTGATAAGTTTGGTTTCTCTTGAGGCCTCTCTCTTTGGCCTCCGGATGGCCAGTCATCTCTGTGCATCCTCAGATGGCCTTTTTCTGCACTCGTATGCATTCCTGGTATCTCGCCTCCTCTTAAGGACATTCTTATGGATTAGTTCTGTTCAATTTAGCCCCCCCATAAGACTTTGTTTAGTCTTAATTATCTCTTTAAAGGCCCTTTATCTAAATATAGCCACATTGGGGGTTAGATCTTGATTGAATGTATGAATCTGGGGAATAGGGAGATACAATTTAGTCCCTAATACCTTTTAAATTACTTAGGTCATTAGAATGCGGTAGAAGTAATACTGTGTCAGATTTGAACCTGTCCCTTCTACTTTCTCTCTTGGAACTCTGCTCAGCAGGCATGAGCTACCCTGATGGATATAGAGATTCACAGGGCTCAGTGAATCACCAGCCAATCACAAGACATGTAAGGCTTTGCTTCAGCCAATGCCAGCCAATCACAAGATATTTAAGGCTTTGCTTTAGCCAATAGCCAACCAATTACAAGACATATAAAGCTTTGCTTCCGCCAATAGCCAACCAATAATAAGACATGTAAGGCTTTGCTCCAGCCAAGGCCGACCAACCATAAGATATTTAAGGCTTTACTTCAGCCAATAGCCAGCTAATCACAAGACATGTAAGGCTTCGCTCCAATCAATAGCCAACCAATCACAACATATTTAAAGCTTTGCTCCAGCCAACACCCAACCAATCACACGCAAGACATGTAAGGCTGTCCTTGACCCATCAGTACCAGATGATCTTGTCCACTGAGTGGAGTGACAAGATGGCATGTCTCAAGTTTCACCCGTATCAATAGAACTTCCCTGCTCTCCCATAGATCCACAAGAAATCATATGATAAAAGTTTACTGTCTTAAACCATTTTATATTTGGGGACTTTATTACTCAGGAATAGGCAGCTGATACGACTGATAACTACTTACATTTTCTTTCCACAAAAGAAGATTACAGTCAAACTCTGCAATGGGAAGAGGTAGATTTTCTGTAGTCCTGGCAAAGTTTTTCTGAAGCATCCAGTCATCTGCATGTGATGGGAAGGAAATAGAATTACTTTTTTCAACAGCTTGCATTAGAGCTCACTTGGGGAGAAACAGTTTTTATTTGGAAAAATACAGTAGGAGCCTGCATCTCTGATATAATTAGAACTGGTAGTTGGCTGGTTAATCTTGCAGAAGAATTAGAGTTGTCTGTTAGCCACAGCTTTCTGCCTTCCATGGAGAGCAGTCAGTACATTTTGCAGGGGAAATGCAGACTGTTGGTTATTTTGATGAAGTAGATTCAGTAGGGGTTGGTTAAGAGCATTGCCTGTATAGCTTGTTGCTTCAGACAGAATTCTCACTGAGGTAATCCAAAACAACTGACCACACAACTTAGCGGGGGGGGGGAGAGATTTATTTGCTCTCAGTTTTTGGAGATTTCAGAGGTTTAGTCCATGTCAGGCTGAATCTGCAGAGTTCAGGGGATGGTGGTGGAAAGCCAAGAGAGGGAGAGAGCAAGGTTATGCTCTCACATCACAGAGGCTGGAAGCAAGAGGGAGAACAAGGAGAGGAGAGACCTCATATAATTCCCGAAGCCCCACCCCCAGGGACCCCTCCTTAGCAACCAAGCCAACCTCCAACATGGCTGTCTGGTTTCCGTGATGGCTAGGAGGACATTCTAAATCCAAACCATTCCACTTGTGGTCTCCTATTTAGGGAAGGAGAGAACAGGGGTGGATATCCCAAGAAAAGAAAAAAGTTATTATTATACATAAAATTGAGTTCTGAATCATAGATGTGGAAATAATGCTCTTTGTTAATCCATTAATGTAGAAGACTCAACTATGTTTTTTCAAGCAAACAAGAATTTATTGAACCCCCTCTGGGTTGATGAAATTAGGAATTTTGTCATATTCACCCACTATGTCCCAAATACATAAGTGCTCCACAGAGATTAGGTACCACCTACTGTTTGAATATAGAAGGAGAGGGAAATGTGTATTCTTTGACACCTGGGAAAACTTAATCACTTTAAATCTGGCAGCAGAGTTTTTTTTTTTTTTAGGAAGAAAACTTCTTTTGATCGGGAGATCAGCTTAGTATGGACCACTTGTTTTGGGGAAGTGGTGAAATTGTAAGGCATAGTCAGGAAGAGGTCAGTGGAACCAAGAGATTGTGAAAACAGGTCTGCAGAAGAGAGTAGCGGTCACTTGGGAGTTATAGCTTGTGAGGATCGAAACACAAACAAAGAACCCAAAATAAAATAAAACAAAAATGCGAGGAGGGAGAAGAAGAAGAGAGAAAACAAGGTTTGAGGGAGCTGGTCCATGAGAAATTCTGTTCTGTTGGCACGCAGAGAGATTGACAGAATCGTATGACCATGAGATGCTTCTCTGCTAGGTTTTTGGCCGTGCTATGGTATGAACCCCTCTTCTTAAAGAGTGGGGATCGGTGAAAAAATAGGCAGAGAGTAAGTTGATCCACAACTTTACTGGTCGCACCCGAATTTGTGGAACCCTGAGTGAGGAAGGATCCAGTGGCTGTCACAATCCTCCCCTGACATCTCGGGGGTCTGCAGAGATGGGCATGGGTGCTGAGCATCTCCACAGCATGTGGCATGCGTCTTTGTCAATTTCATTTGCATTTCAAAGGAGTAGGTGACCCAGGGAAGCTGGCGTCAGTGTGGTGTGGGTATCATTTTAGATATTAAGAAAGCAGACCCGTTAGGGAACTAGGAAATGGGTGGAGAAATGAGGCTAGGAATAAGCAAGTCTTCAGGGGGAAGGGTGCTTACACCCTCCTCACTAATATAACTCAGTAGGGCAGAGGGAGACACCTGGCAGAGTTTTCTGCTTTAATTTACACTCAAAATCCATTTTGTGATTTTTAAGTATATGTTTGAAAGAATTGCATATTTTTCCCCTATGGTTGGAAATAGTGATTGTAGCACCCTTAACTGATGAAGCTTGTGCAGACAGTATTCTCTTTTTATCTCTCCCATATTGAGATTTGCGTGATAGGAATCTCCAGAGAATTATTTCTCAGAATGGTTTTGCCAACATTTTATGATTATAATGTTTTTTATGTTAAGGGCTGGGGGTGTAGCTCAGTGGTAGTGATCTTGCCTAGCATGTGTGAGGCCCTGGGTTCCATCCCCAGCATGAAAGAAAGAAAGAAAGAAAGAGAGAGAGAGAGAGAGAGAGGGAGGGAGGGAAAGGAAAGGAAGGAAGAAAGAAACAAGGAAAGGAGGGAGGGAGGAAGGGAGGGAGGGAGGGAAGGAAGGAAGGAAGGAAGGAAGGAAGGAAGGAAATTTCCCTCTTGTCCCAGGAGTACCTCCCGAACCTTCTCTCTAAATGCATATTGAAGTCTCAGTGTAGTCTAGCCACGTTGTCCCTCTGGAGAGAGGAAGGTGAAAGATAAGCCTACTTTGGGTCCCTGTCAAGGAGGATTGGTCCTTGAAGGACCTGCATGGCCATCATACCAGAACAGGAGCCTGGGGTAAAAATTAAGTCTTACTCCCACAGTCCCATCTTTGGCATTCATTTCTTAGAATCAGTGATGACATATCTCCAAGTATTTTCTGATTAAGGAAGATAGGAAGTCCTGAAATTCCAGACCCCTGCCTGTGCCTGCACCCCTGATTTTGAGGGCTGGACCTTTAAGATGGAGCCTTGGGTACCTGGTCACTGGAAGGTACTGTGACACTGATTCTAGATTTCATCACGCTGAGGTTCAAATTCTGATTTCTCTCCACTTATTAATTCACCCATACTTATTAGTTAACTACCTAACACCTTCAAGCTTTAACTTCTACATCTGTAAGTGATAATCAAACAAGCAGCTGTTTTTCCTTTAAAAAATACTGTATACTGCATCCTACTCTAGAGATTCTGACTTAATTGGTTTGAGATGCAGCCTGAACATTGGAATTTAAAAAACAATCTCCCTGAGTGATTCTAATGTGTAACAGTGAGTGGAGAGAGGGAGAAAGAAGGTAGAGGAGGAAAGGGAGAGGGAGAGAGAGAGCATGCTGCTTGCTGACTGTGTATCTCTGGGGCCATGTTACGTACCCTCCTCCTTCAGTTCTGTAAAATGGGGACAATAATAAAACTGCTTAATGGGCATCTTAGCCCTTTTTCTGCTGCTAAAACAAAATACTTGAGGCTAGATAATTTATAAAAAAATTGAGGTTTATTTTTCTCGTGATTTTGGAGGCTGGAAAATCCAGGAGCACGGAGCTGGCCTGTGCTCAGCATCTCGTGAGGGTCTCTCTGCTGGGTCATGGCGTTGTAGAGTACCACGTGTTCAGAGAGCTTGCTTTTATAACACAGCCGCTCCCTCTATAACTCTTTAGTTCATTAGTCCATTCATGAGAGCAGAGCGCTCATGATCCAATCACCTCTTGAAGGTCCCACTTCTAATCCGCCCATTAGCAGGTGACTCAAGGACTTACAATTCCAACACACAGATTCTGGGGCACAGACATTGAAACCAGAGCCATAGGATTCTCGCACTTATTAAGTTAACATATTTATAGCACTCAGAACAGTGTGTGGCCTGCAGACAGGGCTAGTTAAATGTTTATTGTTATTAATTAAAATGATTAGAAGTGGGCCATCTATCCTATTTCACCAGCTTGATGTATTAAATGGAATCACATTTATTTTTAGAGCACTTTATTGACGTAAAACATACAGTCTATAAAAGTGCACAAATTATGAGTGCACCACTTGGTGAATGTTCAGTGGTGGACTGGCCTCCCAGATCAGTACGTAGAGCATCACCTAGAAGATTCCTGAGTTCCTTCTCAATCATTCATTACCTCTAAGATCTTCATTATTTTAACTTTACCCACCATTCATTAGATTTTTCTATTTGGGGTTCTTTTTTTTTTTATAAATGGAGACATACTGCGTGTGCCCTTTGGTTCTAACTATTTTTGTTCAACATTTTATCTATGAAATTAATCTGTCATTTTGTAGAAGTACGCTCATTGTTTTTTAAAATATTCTGTTATTGGCGCATGGTCATCATGCATCGTAATGAAGTTCAGAGGGATAGGGACATCATGCACTTGGCGAGCGGCCCCCTGGATCCCACCTCACTCCCTCCCTTCCCCATATGTGTGATAATGAGATTGGCATTGATAACTTCAGATATGTGCATAGTATCATCAGTCGAAGTGTTTCCTTCATCAAGTCTCCCTCTGCCCCCCTACCACCACCCTCCCTTGGACCACTTCCCTGGCTCCACTGGGCTTTCTCTTTATCTGGAGTGCCTCTTGAATCCTAATTTCTCCCTAGCTTCCACATATGAGAAAAACATATGACCCTTCACTTTCTGTGACTGGCTAATCTCAGTTAGCATAATATTCTCTAGTTCTATCCATTTTCCTGCATATGACATAATTCTGTTCTTCTTTATGGCTGAGTAGAATTCCACTGTGTGTACATCCCACTATTCCATAATCCATTCATCTCTCGATGGACACCTAGGCTGGTTGCTGTGTAATGTACTGCTGTATCACTCTACCATGTGTTTATTTATTATACTTCTGGATAATTGGGTGGGTTCCAGTTTGGGGCTATAGTGAAAAATACATCTATAATATTATGCAGATCTTTGCTATATTTCTTGCAGTAAAGTCTACTCTGTCTGATATTATCATGATTCCCTTGCCTTTGGTATATCCTTGTATATCTCTTGCCATCATTTTATTTTCCTTCTATGTTTTTATATTAAAGGCGTGTAAGTCTATGTCTCATAAGCAGCATATACTTGGTTATTTTTATCCAGGTTAAGGAATCTTTTAATTGAATTATTTAGTTCACTGACATTTAATGTTAATTACTAAAATACTTATGTTAAAATGTATCATCATACTATACTTTTGTTTATGCTTGCTTTTTTGATTAATTTTGCCCATTTTTCAGCTTATTAGTATGCATTCTCTTGTTTTCCTTTTAGTGGTTTCAGTAGAAATTATAATACACATTGTTAACCTATTAAAGTCTGCGTTATGTAACCACCTTTTCTATTTCTCAGATGAAGCTAGAATCTTATGAGTGTACTTCTATTTTACCTCTCCTGTTTCTTATGTCATTTTTGCTGTATGTTTTAATTCTGAATATACAGTAAGCACTATAAGACATACTACTGATGTTTTAGCAGTCAACATTCATTTAGATTTACTTACTGTCCTGTCAAGTCCTCTACATTCCTTCCTGTACGACTGTGCTTTCCTCTAAAATATCTCCTGTAGAATTTCTTTTACTTGGATAACCATCTTTAACTCTTCCTCTAGCATCAGTCTGCTGTGAATAATTTTATTTTTTAGTTTTTGCTGATCTAAAAATGGATTTATTCTACCTTCACTGTTGTGTTGTGTATAGAACTTGTGGCTGGGAGTTATTTTCTGTCAATATGTTAAAGGTGCCATTCCATTGCCTTTTAGTTTCTATCATTTCCATGGAGAAATCTGCTGTTGGTCTTGTTGATATTCCTTGGAAAGTACCATACCTGTTCTCTCCTCTGACTGTCCTTTGAAGGCTTCCCTTTGTCTTTGGTTTATAACAGTGTGCCTAGGTATTTTATTTTGCATTCATTTCCTCTCGTTGTTGGTAGAGCTTCTTAACTCTGTGTATTGATCTTACATCGGTTTCAGAAAATTTCTAGTCCTTATCTCTTGAAATATTTCTTTTCTATCCTTTCTTTCCCCCCTTTCTGAGACAGTCATTACACGTGGTTAAATTTTGTTGCTATGTCTCATGGGTCAAATTCTTATCTGTGTTTCACCCCCCTTGCCTCAACCTGGATATATTCTATTTATTTACTTTCATTAATTTTACTTGTTCTATCTTATCTTCTGCTAAAACCATTACTGAATCATCTGAATCACTGTATTTTTCAATTTTAGAATTCCCATTGGCTTTTCTCTTAGAGGTTCTAATTCCATAGTAAATTCTCTATCTTCTCTGTTTTAATAAATAATAACAATCATTTTTTTAAAGTTCATGTACAATAACTGGATTATTTCCAGGGTAGTTTGTATTTTTTTTTTTTTTTGGTTTTTGGTCATTGTGTTCTATTTTTCAAAATGCCAAGGTTTGTTCATTTGTTTTGTTTGTCATAGAATTCTGGATATTTTCTATGAAAAATAGTAGAGGCTCTGTGTGTGTGTGTGTGTGTATGTGTGTGTGTGTGTGTGTGTGTGTGTGTGTGTGTGTGTACTCCTCTGAAGCTGACACATGCCTTGTGGGAAACTCATATGTAGAATCTTTGGCTCATTTCTGAGACTTTTTTTTCTCCAAGGTCTTATGCCTTTAGCTTCTGGATGTTTCGGCAGTCCTAGGAAGATAGCTGCAAGTTCGTGGACTCTGCCTTCTGTCTGACTCATATGGCATTCATTACAAATTGGCAGTGCCCCCAGGGGAAAAGCACTGGCCATCACAGGGCTCACCTCAGTATTGTTCTGATCTCTTCACCATCTTGCTCCATCAACTTCTGACTACTTTGGCTATCTCTCAGTGGCTCCAAACAGCATTTTAAAGAAATCCACCCAGATTTTATAGTTATTATTGGCGGAAGATTTAGTGTGATATAAGCCACTCTCCTAGTTAGAAGTAAGAATCGGATCACATTATTATCTAAATTCCATATCTCTGGAACCTCATACTTATTTCTCTTCTGGGGTTCTTGAATAATGCAGAGTGCTGACCATTCTCACGAAAAGGAAAGGGAAAAGGAAAATGAATTCCCCTTCAGCTGGGTCGGGAATCGTGTTGTTCTTGGCTTTGGTGTTGTTCCTTTGGCTTTGCCAATTTCACATGGCCACTCTTGAAAGACAAGTCCTCTGTCTGTGTGGCATAATCCTTCAACTCTGGCATAAAATCAGCAGTGACCTGGGATAGCACTGATGGCCAAACCCAGTGACCTGGTTTCTCTTCTCACTTGAGTAACCCATTGTTCCAGTAGGTGGTCTCTCTGGATGCAGGTCTGGGATCCCAAAGGTCTTCACTGCAGACATCATCTTGCTTATGTGCATGCATGTACACACACACACACACACACACACACACCACACTCCTCTCTCACTTGCCCTCTATCTTCCTATCTTTTGCCATTATTTTCCCAAGGTAAACCCTAGTAGCAACAGCTGTGTCTAGGTGCATTTTCATTCTTAGTCACACTGTGCCTATTCATCAGTCCTCCTCCCCAGCCTGTTTGTTTAGGGTCCACCCCTGAGGCCTATCCAGGGATACTGACATCTTCCTAGAGAAACACTCCAATTTATTATGCATCTATGTATATTGTTTCTTTTCCCCTTTTATTTTCATGCTAACAGCTAAAGTGTTGTGAAGTTTGCTTCCACTACCTCCCCACATTTATCACTCTATCTTGTACCTTGTTCTATGCTGGACAGCACACACACACACACACACACACAGACACACACACACACACACACCTCATTATTGTGATAACATTTGCACAATATTAGGTAATTGACCTTAGTTATTATTCTGCCTCCATCCATTTGGAAAAGCAAATGTTTCTCTTTTAGCCCTTTTTTGCTTTTTTTTTTTTTGCTGGTCATATGGAACATATGTCTCTGCCCCCAATCTGGTTGAGAATTTGAAATTCTGGGATTAAGAATAAAGTAACCCAAGAGGCAGTATCATATAATGGTCAAGAGTACTAGATTAGGAGTCAAGAAATAATCAACCTGGTTGATTCTCCAGGTTCACACACTGACTAGTTTACATGCCCAAAGGTGACCTTGGGCCTCAAGTATGGAAGACTTGGTGTTATCATCTGTACAATGAAGGTGATGTACTCACCTCACGCCACTTCTGTGAGTACCAGATGTACAGACCTGGAGCAAATGAGTGGGTGATAGAACCCAGGAAGTGGGGGAAATATCCACATCGGGCTGGGCTTTATCTGCAGAGCGAGTCCTATAACAGGCATAAATATGGTTATTGTGAAAAAGCTTAATTCCTGGAGTGAGGGGATTTCCATCCCAGCTATGACCACTAAGTAGTTGTGTGACACTGGGCTCTCTCTGACACTTAATTTCCTCATCTGTAAAATTGCAATGATAATACCTGCCTCGGGCGACTGTCATGAATTTCAAAATCAAATAGAATCCAGGAAAGTGTTTTGTAAACTCCAAATTACAGTGTAGTTGTAAGATGTCATCTAAATCCCCCACTTTAGTCATGCCTCAGAACAAGACCCAATTTGGTTCTGAAGGGTCTTGAATTTCTTTCTTGGCACTGTGGTATGATTTCACAGGGAATCTTAACCAGAATTTAAGGAAATGTGATAAAACTCTTGATGTTCACAAATTTATATTATATTAAAACCATCATTTCAAGGGATGTTTTCATGTTTGGGGGAAGTCTTGGGGTAATGGATGAGGCATTTCCCTATATTTTGTTCTCTCACCTTGGAAGACATTGACAATTTGGCTGTTGCCTCCTCTAAAATGAGATTGAGCATTCAGACAGATGCTGATAAGGCTGTGTTTGTAGTCACCACGGCAACTGTATTTAGGTTCTTATTTCATGTCAGCCATTGCTTCATGCATGTTACAGCGATCCACTTAATCCCCGCAGCTCTTTGGAAGGGACTATGATCCTTGCTTTAAAGATGGGGAAACAGACCAGGCATGGTGATAAATGCCTGTAATCCCAGTACCTGGGAGGCTGAGACAGGAGGATCACATGTTCAAGGCCAGACTCAGGAACATATTGAGGCTTTCGGAACTTAGGTCCTTTTCATATTAAAAAAATAAAATAGGGGGCTGGGGGTGCGGCTTGGAGGTAGAATGTCCCTGGGTTCAATCCCCAGCACCATAAACAAACACAACAAAACAAAAAGATGAGGAAACGGAGGTGTCAAGGGGTGGAGTGGCTCAAACTCTCACTGACAGATGTTGGTAGAGTTAGTATTTAAAGGTGCATAGATTCATCCAGAGCCTGTGCTTTGAGAAACAGGATAGCTTGAACTTGATTAAACAGAAACATAGATAAGAGTATATTATAAGGCACAGAATAGCTCATTGAAATCAAGAGTAGGGAAAATACATGAATCTTACTTAAGAAGAATAATTAAGAACTGGATAGCTATCCTATCAGTCAGTCTACATGTCTGTCTGTCTGTCTGTCTGTCTCTCTCTCTCTCTCTCTGTCTCTCTTTCATTTCCCTGTCTCCAGTTCTTTTGGTGGGCATGCATATTCACATCTCAACCAGCTGTCTCAATGTTCACATCTACGTAATAGAATAAGGTTGACACACAACTGTAGATTGTATGGTTACCATTCCAACCCGTCTTGGAGACTTCCTTGTAGTAGTCTTAATCTCAAATATGAGAAAGGGAGGGAGTGAGGGAGGGAGGGGGCTAGATGGATGGATTGGTCCCATTTGGTGTCTGCCCATTACCAGTCCCCCTGAGGGGTGGGGATGGGATGGAGCATCACTGTATCATTCCTGGAGACCTAGTCATGGATCGAGGTGAGGGCTGTTCCTAGAGAAGGCAGAAGTGGTAGGCTGGCTGTCAGACACCCCCCATCCCATATATCAGCTATCCATTCAATAGGCTTTCAATGGCAATTTTAAAAAAATAATTGAGCCGGGTGTGGTGGCGCACACTTGTAATCCCAGTACTTTGGGAGGCGGAGACCAGAGGATCCGGGTTTGTAGCCAACCTCAGCGCATGCACGCGCGCGTGATCGATCTCTCTCTCTCTCTCTCTCTCTCTCTCTCTCTCTCCCTGGCCCTCTCTCTCTCTCTCTCTCTCTCTCTCTCTCTCTACTTAGTGAGGCCCTCCGCAACTTTGTGAGACCCGGTTTCAAAAATAAAGCATAAAAAAAATAGGGCCAGGGGTGTAGCGCGGAGGTAGAACGCCCCTGCGTTCAATCCCTGGTACCACAAAAAAAAAAAAATTGAATTATTGTATATAGTTCTATGAGTTTTAGTAGAAACATATATTTATATAACTACCACCAAATAAGGCTATAAAGCAGCCTGGACCAAAAAAAGTCTCTTGCATCCTTTGTAACCACCCTCATCCGCCAGCCCCAGCAGCCGTACATGTGCTTTGTATCATCATAGTTATAGTAAAGGCATTCGTGAGTGATTTCTGGATTCCCAGCAGTGTGGCTGGGTAGAGGATTTTGTCTACAGTGGGTCTGAAATTTTTCCCATAGTTGGGATATATCTTACATGTGTTCCCCAAACATCAAGTCATGAGTCGTAGCCAGGATTTAATTACCCAATCCCCAAAAGGTTTGAAATATAGGGTAGGCATGTGACGGGTTCTCTGAGTGTTCAGCAATGCACTCGCTCAGTCAAGATTTTTTTTTTTGGCGGTACCGGGGATTGAACGCAGGGGCGTTCTACCTCCACGCTACACCCCTGGCCCTATTTTTTTATACTTTATTTTGAAACCGGGTCTCACAAAGTTGCGGAGGGCCTCACTAGGTAGGTAGAGAGAGAGAGAGAGAGAGAGAGAGAGAGAGAGAGAGAAAGATAGGGAGAGAGAGAGAGAGCTGAGGCTGGCCTCAAACCCGGATCCTCCGGTCTCCGCCTCCTAAAGTACTGGGATTACAAGCGTGTGCCACCACGCCAGGCTCCTCAGTCAAGATTTTGTGTCAATTGTGGGCTCAGTGATGTTCATGGGAAAAATTCAGTGTAAACCATAGACACACTTCCTGTCCTGTAAACTTACATTATAGAGAACTCAGAGTCTAATTTGGAAATAGTATGTAGCAGACATCTAATCTTTGGGGTTACACCAGAAGCTAGAGTTTCCATGCTGCTGGTCTGACACCCAGGGCTGTCTTCTCGGTCCTCTTCCCCAGACTGCCATCCTCAGCACTGCCCCTGCCTTCCTGATCTCAGGTCAGGCCCTCCACATCGCACTTAACTTCCTGGCTCATGAGAAAGAAAAACTATCCCAAACCTGACTTGAGACAGAGGTTTTTTTATGATGTAATTCACAGCCTCCGACTAGGAAGGAAATTAAGATTTGTGATAAAATGCTTAAGCAGTTTTACATTAAACTTTAATGAGATTAAGACCTCTTCTGGGAAACTACCGACCCACCTACTTAGCCGCCTGTCAGCCGAGGGTCTAATGACCTGAACCAGACATCCATTTCACCTGCATCCTGGCTCCCCGCGGTGCTCTCGCGGTCCTCCCTTGTCCTCCCTCTCTTCCCGTCCTCCTCCTCTTCCCGTAGAGTGGCCCTTCCAAGGTCATCTGAGTCTTCCCTTGCCACAAGTTCGAAATAAACTGCGGATCCAGCTTCCTAATTAAATCATCTGATAGGAAATGTAAAACTTTTTTTTCTTTCTTTTTTTTTGGAATCTGTTGCTCACTCTCAAAGCCTTTTATCAAAAAGAAAAGAGGTGAGATTTGTACTATAGTTGTGCAAGGTGTTACTGTTAGGGTTTGGATCTTAAATACCCATGTGTTGAAAGCTTGGTTCCCAGCTGATGGCATCCAGGGGAGGTGGTGAGACTCTTAAGAGGTAGGACCCCGTTGGAGGAAGGTCATTGGGGGTGTGCCTTTGAAGGGTGTTATTTTGCCCTGGTATATTCTCTCTCTCTCTCTCTCTCTCTCTCTCTCTCTCTCTCTCTCTCTCCCTTTCTCTCTCTCTCTCTCCCTTTCTCTCTCTCTCATTCTCTCTTTCTCATTCTCTCATTCTCTCTCTCTTTCTCTCTTTCATCCTCTCTCATTCTCTCTTATTCTCTCTCTCATTCTGTTTCTCTCTCTTATTCTCTCTCTCTTTCTCTCTCTCTCATCCTCTCTCTCAGTCTCTCTTTCTCTCTCTCTCTTATTCTCTCTCTCTGTCTGTCTCTCTCTCTCATTCTCTCTCATTCTCTCTCTCATTCTCTCTCATTCTCTCTATCTCTGTCTCTCTCATTCTCTCTCTTATTCTCTCTCTTATTCTCTCTCTCTGTCTCTCTCTCATTCTCTCTCTCTCTCTGTCTCTCATTCTCTCTCTGTCTCTCTCTCATTCTCTCTCTCACATTCTCTCTCTCTTATTCTCTCTCTCTCATTCTCTGTCTCTTATTCTCTCTCTCATTCTCTCTTTCTCTTATTCTCTCTCTCCCCCCTCTCATTCTTTCTCTCTCTCTCTCATCCTCTCTCTCATTCTCTCTTTCTCTCTCTCTTATTCTCTCTCTCTTATTCTCTCTCTCATTCTCTCTCTCTTATTCTCTCTCTCCCCCTCTCATTCTTTCTCTCTCTCTCTCTCATCCTCTCTCTCATTCTCTCTTTCTCTCTCTCTTATTCTCTCTCTCTCATTCTCTCTCCCTGTCTCTCTGTCTCTGTCTCTCCCCCCCCACCCCGTCTCTCCTTCCTGGCCACCATGAGGAGCAGTTTTCCTCCACCTCACCCACCTACCGTGACACTCTGCCTTGTCATAACCCTCTAATACTCACTCTGACTAACACAGTAACCTTTGGGGAGAACTGGGAGGAAGGACACAGGAGATTTCTGTTTATTATTTCTTATGATGGCATTTGAATCTCCAACTACCTCAAAATAAAAAGGTATAGAAAACAAGAGATGTCACCATTACTTGCTCTGTTCTTCCTCATCCGTGTCCTCTGTACCACTGGTATTTACCTTTGCTGCCTAGAGAGTCACCTCTTTCCATTAGGGCCTTTCTTCCCGTCAGTCCTCCTATGCCTTCCATCTCTATGGTATTTTCATATGTAACTATGTCACGTGCTCAGCTCTAGTCTTGCCTTGTCCCATTATTCTGCTTTGGGGCCGTAAACATTGTGATTTGTGCTTCTTTGTCTTTTCTGAACAGGAATTGCTCATGAAATGTTGGCTGAAGTAAATTAAAATTTTATTTATTGATTGATTGTGGTACTGAGAATTGAACCCAGGGGCAGTCTATCTCCGAACTATAACCT
The DNA here is from genome assembly GCA_004027185.1 of Glis glis. NCBI lineage: Eukaryota > Metazoa > Chordata > Mammalia > Rodentia > Gliridae > Glis > Glis glis. The sequence continues at coordinate 13,533 of PVJS01003768.1, read as the reverse complement.
CAGCCCTTTAAAATTCTTTTTTTTTTTTTGGTTTTGAAACAGGGTCTTGCTAGGTTGCTGAGAGTCTCACTAAGTTACTGAGACAGGTCTTGAACCTGCGATCCTCCTGTCTCAACCTCCCAAGTACTGGGATTACAGGTGTGTGCCACCATGCCTGACTTCAGATTTCAAATACCTAACACCCTTGATATCTGTACCTCTAAGCTAATACCTAAGGGAAGGGAATGAGGGGAGCCCGGTGCACCCCTTGGTTGCTTTTTAATGAAGAGTATGGGCGAGTGCTTCTCAGTTCTGACCACATATTGGAATCACCAATTCCCAGGCCTCATTCCCAGAAGTTCTAATTCAATCTATGGAAGGTGGGGTGGGATGTCCATTTTAAAAGGCTCCTGGCTTTAGTCTAGCACGCAGGCAGTTTTGAGGATTACTTGTCCAGAGCAACAATTTCCAAGGGACTCCCCCCTTTCAATATGCTAGCAGGAGAAAACACACAACTGTCTACTCACGGTGACGGGCCACAGTGAGGATTTTCATCCAGGAGTGGGGGTATATGTATTGGCTAAGAGGGGTGGATGGTTTGCATAAGCTCCTGGGGCATTCCAATAAACCCCTTGAATGGACTCCCCCAAATATTCCCCCACTACTATGAAAGTTTCTGGAACACTTATTCATTTATTCCAAGATCAGCTAATCTCCTTTCATCATGGTCCAGAGGTTAGGAGCACTGTGAAGTCGAGCCCTGGTTTGAATCCTGTCTCTGCTTAGTATCTGCATCAGCCTATTACCACAGTTCACTGTGCCTCAGTTTCCTCATTTGTAAAATGTAATAGTAATAAAATCCATCTACCTTAGTACATTTCTGAAACTATAATGAAATGCCCACGGTTGGGTACCTTATAAAGAAAAGAGGTTTACTTAGTTCACAGTCTGGAGGTTTAGGGCATGGTGCTGGCATTGGTTCAGCTCTGCAGTGGCTCTCTTGGCGGATGGAATCATAGCAGGGTGGATCCCATGGAGGGACGGGAAGTCAGAGCCTGGGGAGGGGCCAGTCTTGTGACCTTCTATTAGGCCCCATTGCTTAAAGTTCCCGCAACCTCAACACCACCACACCAAGGACCACAAGCCTCCTATACATGAACCTTTGGTAGACAAACCACATCCCAATCTTAACATTCCATCGTGTAAGATTGTTGTGAGGATTAAATGACAATTCACAGAAGGTGCTTAGACAGTGACAGGTCTATCATAATTATGTAATATATGTCAGCTGTGTCCTTCCTTCTTTTTCTTTTTTCTTTCTCCCCCTCTTCTTCCTCTTCCTCCTCTTCCTTCTCCTCCTCCTTCCCAGCCTTCTCCTCCTCCTTCCCAGCCTTCTCCTCCTCCTCCTCCTTCTCCTCCTCCTCCTCCTCCTCCTCCTTCTCCTCCTCCTCCTCATTATTATTTTTCCCAAGCCTCAGATTAGGTACTGTAAGGTAGGTCACCCACTCAGGTCCTGGCCTCATGGAGCTCGCTGGGGAGGCAGGCACCGAGCTAACCACACACAGCACTACTGTACAGTGGTATTCAGTGACCTCTGGACCCCATGGTAACACGCCAAGCTTCCTTCTCTGTGCATCATCTTGTACAATCCAGTTGCGATCCCACGCTGGTCGTGGCAAATGCGTCCTACGGCATAGAGTTGGTTTCCATAGACCTTGAAAGCTTTGCCACATTTTTTACCAGAGAAGAGTGGGGGAGGAAGGTGGTTCAGACGTCCAGCCTTTCCCAGTCTGAGATTTTACAACCCCGATTCTCCTCTCCTGTGAACCCAAGCTGGAGACTGCGTCGTCGTTGTCTACTTTCTATCATTAGCGCAGTGTGACACGTGGGGCCATTAAACCACCACGCTCTGTCCCCAGCAAAGCACCTTGCAATGCCGGGGTGTGATTAGTCGGCTTATAAATTGAAGTTGTTGCTCCTTTGTCGTCAGGCGAGGGGTGGGAGGGCACTTGGACGCTGTGAAATAGACATCCAGCGGGTCTCATTCCTCATCAGCGGGGCGTGCTGTTAAATTTTTCAGAGCGTTGTGCTTCTGGGCAGTCAACTTGGGGCTTTCTGTCTGGATTTATTGAGAGTGTAGAATCACAGAAAGTGATTAACATAAATTGCAACCTCTGTTTCTGCATGCTGTTGCCTTGTAAGTTTATGGGAACTTGTCTTTCCTTAATAATCTACTCAGACCTCTCAATTTTGAACCTGGACTCTGCCACTTGGGTGAGACCCTAGGTCTGTCGGCCTCCGTTTTCTTATCTGTAATAAGTACAGGGATTTCAAAGGATTGAGTATCTGGACCAAATGAAAAATGAATAAAAGTATTTTGAATAGTTGCTGGTGCATTAGAGGCACTCAATGGTTAGCTATTAACTGAACTGTCTTTTTATTATCGATATAATTTTTTTGTGTATGGTACTGGGGATTGAACCCAGGGGCATTCTACCTCTGAACTATACTCCCAGCTATATTTCTTATTTTTTATTTTGGGACAGGGTCTCACTAAGTTGCTGAGGGCCTTGCTAAATTGCTGAGGATGGCTGCAAACCCGCAATCTTCCTGTCTCAGCCTCTCAAGTACTGGGATTACAGGTGTGTGCCACCACACCTCCCTTAGAGATATAATATGAGCTAGATCTTTATGATTGCTTTTTTTTTTGGTACCAGGGATTGAATCCAGGGGCATTCTACCTGAGAGCCATACCCCCAGAATTTTTGTTTTGTTTTGAAACAGGGTCTTGCTTAGTTGCTGAGAGTCTTGCTGAAACCTGCAATCCTTCTGTCTCAGCCTCCCAAATACTGGGATTACAGGTGTGCACCACCATGCCTGGAATTTATAATTACATTCAAAGATGGGAGGAGAATTAATATTTACTGAGTCATCTACATGTTGCAAACTGCACGAGGCCGTGGTTTGTTTCTTCCTGATACTCACTGATAAAACACAACTGTAGGCACTCTGCACAGCTGGCCCTTGGGCTCTGGGTCCACCATGGGAAAAGCCATTCCCACCCTCTGGGGCCGGAGCCTGGAAACACACTAAGCCCACTTTAAGCACACTATACATGCTCAGGGTTATTTTTCTGGGATTACTGCGACCATGTCTCATAATAATATCACATTCCAGGGTTTGTTAGACAGATTCTCCTTATTTGTCACATTAAAGGACTCTCAGAGAAGATAGTTGGGAAACAATTATTGGAAATTTCCCCAATGCCAAGGATTTTTTTCTAAAGGGAAATTTTCCTCCTCATGGCACATTATAGAGTAGTATATCATACCAACTGACGTCACCCCTCAGTTCTATATTCAGTAGATTTCTAAGTGTTGTTGGCTTTTCCTCCTACAGATCCCCCCTTTTTCCATAAATACCTCTTGAATCTACATTCTTTCTCACCCTGTCCAAACCATTCTTCAGGTTGACACCAAAGAGACTACTACAATGTGTCACACCCATGGTCTAGCATCCTTCAGTGGCTCCCCATTTCTTAGGGTTTGGATGTAGGGCGTCCCCCAAGACAAGCTCGTGTGTGGGCAATGCAGCAGTAGTCAGAGCTGAAAAACACTGATTGATTAATAATTTGAATGGACTTACTGGGTGATAACTGGTAGGTAGGGTGTGGCTGGAGGAGGTAAGTCACTGGGGGCATGGCTTTGGGGATTACATCTGTCCCTGGTCTCTTTCCCCCTCCCTTCCTTCCTTCAGTCCTTCAATCCTTCCTTTCTTTCTTCTTTCCTTCCTTCCTTCCTTCCTTCCTTCCTTCCTTCCTTCCTCTCTCTTTTTTTTTCTCTTTCTCCCTCTCTGTTTCCCAGCAACCCTGAATAGTTTTCCTCTTCCATGCCCTGCCACCATGATATTTCTGCCTTGGAGCCAGCCAACCATGAACTGAACCTCTGAAACCATGAACCAAATAAACCTTTCCTCCTCTGAGTTATGTCTGTCAGGTATTATGGTCACAGTGATGAAGAAGCTAACTATCCACCATTGCTCTCAGGTCAGAGCCGCATCTTGACCACGGCCTTGAAAGCACATTTCAGCATTACAATCATGGTCCAGGCAAGGAGGGAAACGACCTCTAACAACTTTTCCAGAACTTTCCTGTGCCTCTCCTTGCTCTAGCCATACTACCTTTGGTCGTCACTCCCGTCTCAGAGCTTTGGAATATGCCATAGTCTTTGCTTGGGGCATATTTCCATTCCCACCTCACCGTTGACTGGTTCTCATCTGTCAGCATTCAGCTCAAATGCCACTTCCACAAGAAATCCTTCTCTGATCATCCTAGTTAAGACGAGTTCCCCAACATTCTTATGCAAAGAGCCTTGTGGTCCTCATTTTAAGCCTCTGTCATGATTGTCATCCTATCTAATTGTATAATGTTTTGATCTCCCCCACTAGCATGGGAACCCTACGAAGATAGGCACCGCGTCTTTCTTATTCTCCGTCATGTACATTTTCAGCCCTTTGAGCACAGTAGGTCTTTGATGAATATTTGTTGAATAAATAATTAAATAAACACACACATAAGAGGGGAAGAATGAATTTTTTTCCCTCTGCTAAAAGAGGCTGTGATCTGATTGAAACGCTTACCTCTCTTAAATCAAAGATTCCAGAAGTGGCTCCTTTATAAGTAGGCTTCATCCCATTATTGCATAGATTTTGAGGAAAATCTCATTAAAGCACTCCACGCAGCTTGGTCACTAAGTGCGGCCATCATTACCTGGGTCTAAAAAACAAACGTGTGCACGGTGGCCTTTCCAGCTGAATCCCCGCTCCAGGCTAACTTCTCCAGCACGATTATCTTGCTTTAATATGTACACGATCCACCTCTAACAAATTGCTTTAATAATGGTGATCGCCGGCAGAAAAAACCCAGAGGAGAGGAGGCATTTTTCCTTGGCAAGAGTAATAGGTAGACCTGTGCCATGGGAGGAAGCGCTGGGAAGAGGATGGCATTGGTTGTTCTTTCGTCCCAGAGCTTGACTTTGCTGAATCCTTTGCTCTTTGGGGGTCTAAAATCCAGTTTTTCTTGCATCCTATTTTTTGAACCACCTGGCAGTAGCTTTGGCCTTCAGAATACACAGGAGCAGTGAGTTGACTCATCCCTCCTGCCAAGTCCCCCTCACCACCCTGCTATCACACTCCAGTGCTCCGACCGCCAAGAGCAGATTCATCCCTGACTATAAGTGGGGAGCTGACGTCCACATGCTCCTCTCCACCGGGATGGCTGAGAAGTGCCGCCAGCCTGGGGGCCTTCATTCAGGCGGATGCTAGTGGAATCAGCTCATGGTTCTTTGTCATTTCTGGCCAGATTTCAGAAGAGAGGCTTTCAGTAGACCTGGTGGGATAAAAACAAAGACAGTTCTGGAAAGTTGAATGGCATTTTCCCCCCAGACACTTGTAAAACTCAGGAGGAAGGAAAAGGAGGCAGAAGGAAAAAAATAGCAACCAGTATATATATTTTAAATCGAGATGCAAAAATCAATACTTGCCTCCATAGCTGCAAACCTGATACTTAGAAGGCTGTGATGCCTGTCATGGTGGACTGCAGAACCCATCCCTTCCAGGAGGACACTGGGGCAGATGTCAGCAGCGTTGTTCAACCTGGCTCAAGTCTAGCGAGCTTGCTCATCTTGGCCACCTGGGTTTTGAAAATGGACCATAAACATGTCTCCTTAGAGGAAGGTAGCGATGCCTGATAGTCACCATTCCCGCTGATAATAAGAAACAAAAATAGCATCACAGTCTTTAAGGAGTGCTTATGAAACACCAAGAACTAAGTGTATTTTATCTCATTATCTCATGTAGCCCTCAAAACAGTCCTAAGAGGCAGGTTTTATTATTAACTCCATTTTATGGAGAAGGAGTCTGAGGCTCAGAGTGGTCCAGGGGCGCATTCTACTGTGCAGTAGTGGCAACGTTTTGATTCACATTTGAAGAATTCCAAATCCAAGCTGTTAAATACCATTGTGTGCCTTTACTTAGGGAAGAATTATAAAGGTGCCGAAGTAATAAATCAACCCCATTTAGTCAGGGGAGGACTATAGTCTGACCTCCTTAATCCCTTCTCTCTAAATAAATCTACAGCTGGGAGATAAAAGAACCGTCTTCCCTGGAGTAATTTCCTGTTCCCTCTCAGCTAAAAGAATTGAGCCAGAGGGATGGATTTTAGTGCTCAGAGTTGAAAACCTCTGCCGTACCTCGTGAATGTAAATCATAAGCCGAGGGTAGCTTTCTCTCTCTGGAATTCAAGGTTGGAGTTCATGAGCTGTAGGAAGGAGTAAACAGCCTCCCTTGTGGAACCGGTTATTTAAAAGATTTTTTTTCTTGCTTAATACTGTTGGATATTATGCAAAACTCCCCATAAAAGAGCCTTTCGATAAACATAAGCTGGCTCTTTCCATCTAAGGGATTAGCTTAAAAATCCCACGGAGATGAGTCTGCGTGGCCCCCAGACCCTCCGAGAGCAAAGTCGCCATTAGCAAAAACTGCTGGGAGAGAAGGGAGCCCGGGCTGTTATATATTAAATTAGCCACTGAGGGGCTGCACGTGGAGTTTAAGCAAGGTGCAATGCCAACTGTAGAGCTAAGTAATTCAAATATGCATGCCCCCAATAAAAATCAGATTTCTTGATTTGAGCTTCCTTCGCAGAATGGAAAAGTAAAACATGACAGTATTTTTAAAAGTGTTCACTATACCTTAATCACTAGGTTATTCATTTAAAATCAATCTCTTAGGAGTTTCAAGGAAAAACCACTATGGTCTCTCGTGGTCTGTGCCTCAAAGGGCACTATTAAGAGAGTAAGAAAATGAGAAGAAAACTCACAGAATGAAAAGAAATGTATTTTTAAATAACGTATCTGATGAGTGGCTTGTATCCAGAATTCATAAAGAACTCCTACCACTCAACAGTAAAAAGACAATCCAATTTTAAGATAGGTGAATAATGTGAATAGATATTTCTCCAAAGAAGATGCATAAATGACCAATAAGCATACGGCAAAATAAATGCTCAGCATCATTAGTCATTAGAAATGAAAATCAACTCTGCAATAAGATTCCACTTCACAACAGCCAAGATGGATGGAATAACAACGGCGATACCGAGCGATGGAGAGGATGCGGGAGATGGGAGCCCTCCGCCATCACAGGGGGGATGCCAATGGGCAACTGCTGTATAAAGCACTTTGGCACTTCCTTCAAAGTTAAATATAGAGTGGCCATATTACCCCCAAATTCCACTCTTAGGTATATACCTACAAAAATTGAAACTACATGTTCGTACAAAAAACTTGTACATGGATGTTCATGGCACATCAGCAATGATAGCCCAAGAAGGAAACAACTGAAATGTTCAACTATGGGTGAGTGAATAAACAAAATCTGCTATATCCATACACTGGAATATCATTCAGTCATAAAAAGGAATAAAGTACTGACACATACTACAACATAGATGAAACTTGAAAGCATTACGCTAAGTGAAAGAAGCCAGACGCTAAAGGCACACATCCTGAATGATTGCGTTTTTATGAAATATAGGAAAATCTGTAAAGACAAAAAATAGATTTGTTTTTGCTCAGGGATGAGCTAGAGGGAATGAGAAATGACTGCTGAGGGAAACAGGATTTCTTCGGGGGTGAGGAAAATATTCTGGGGTTAGATATTGAGAACGATTGTACAGTTCCATGAGTTTAGTAAAGACCATTGAATTGTCTACTTTAAAAAGAATGAATCACGTGATATGCGAATTGTTCCTCAAGGAAGCCATGTGTTAAAGACGTGTGTTGGAGGAGGAGCTGATGAGCTGGATTCAGTGCTGAGGAGTTCACACGCATTTTCAGAAACAGCTTGGAGTCAAATCCCATCTGCATTTCTGTGGCTCGATTACATCGTCTGTAAAATGGGAGGGCGGATGGAAAAATACCAACACAGAGCATTTGTGAGAATGAGATGTGAATTTGTCGTTCCTAAAACATAACAGGTGACCAAGAAATGGAATCTAAGAATAAAGCAAAGGAGGATTGTGAACTCAAAGAGAGGCTCGCCAATTTGGGGAGAAGCCCAGAGTTCTTGGTGACGCATGGCTGCTGGCCTCGAGTGTGTTACCGGGGACGGAGCCACGGGAGCAGCTGCATGCTCCGCTCATCCCCAGCTCCTGGTTCCCCGCGCTTGTCTGTAGTCAGAGCCACAACAGGCTTGACAGGAAGGAAGCACGGATTCTCCAAGCATCACCATGCTGCTGGTCCTGGCTCCAGGGCTGAGGTCAAGAAGAGCATCCAAAGCTGTAGGTTGGTCTTCCTCAACCATGGGGGTCTCTTTGACAGCACAGCAAAGACTGCTGCCTCGCGCCGTTTATGGGGCAGGAGGGATGAGAGACTTGAAGTCCCTGGTCCCTGTGTTCCTGCTCAGACACAGCTTGGATCTGGGACTCTGTGCTCCCCAGACACGAAGAAGTTCGGACAAGAGCAAGGTCAAGAAAGACAAGGGAGGAGAAAGGCCAGCCGAGTCGAGGTGATTCCGCCCCAAGGCCATGTCTGTAAACCAGTATTTATCTGACATTTACTACACTGTCTTACTGATTCTAGGAATTATCAGTGATTCAATGACCACTTTTGGGGAAGTGTAGGAAGTGGAAGGAGAAATACTATTAAATCATAGGTGATTTTATTGAACTCACCAAAAATAGCTTTAAATCGTCGTTAAAATTTGATTCTCCTTTTCTTTCATCCTCGCCATCAGTTCTGAGTCCAGCCTTGTCACTGTCACTTTGCGGTCCCGAAGGCTCTTCCGAGCGGCTGTGGGCCGCAGAGGTTCCCGCGGCGTCCTCTCCATCTGCTGCGCTCAGCACGACTCGCGCTCCTTGACCTCTTTCATGTCTTCCGATTGATAATGAAACTCCACGTCAGACCGATGGCTGCCGAATTCTCATCCGCAGCGCCTGCTCAGTCAGACTCGTAATCCTTTAATTGAATTAGATGCTGAAGAAGTTAAAGGGCTTCTCTGAAAAACCACGGGAAGCGTTGTGATGAATAGATGAGCAGCCCCTGCCTAGTCCTGCATGGCCCATGAATCCATTAACAGCCACCTCTCCCCGGCTTTGAGAATTCCGTGGTTTATGGTGCTAGGATATTCGGCCATGTTGGCCCAGGCTCTGCAACAACAAGGTAGAGCTTACTCATCCTCTTAGCAGATCCCTTTGGCTCCTCACACGGTCTCTTGACTTTTTTGCAACTCAGGGTGTAAATGTTCTCTCTACTTCTAGAACCTTCTTTTGGGCATGCAGTGACAACCTGTCCTACACAATCGAAGCCAGAGAGGTCAAATACTCTGTCTTTCCTAGCTTTTAACTGCATCCACAGTGTAATTAAATGATACAGTCTCGGTCAATTAGAAGCTCATGCCCAGGGCGATGACTTTTTTTTTTGGTGGTACCGGGGATTGAACGCAGGGGCGTTCTACCTCCGCGCTATGCCCCCGGCCCTATTTCTTATACTTTATTTTGAAACTGGGTCTCACGAAGTTGCGGAGGGCCTCACTAGGTAGAGAGAGAGAGAGAGAGAGAGAGAGAGAGAGAGAGAGAGCTGAGGCTGGCCGTGAACCCAGATCCTCCAGTCTCTGCCTCCCAAAGTACTGGGATTACAAGCGTGCACCACCACGCCCGGCCTAGGGCGATGACTCTTGAAGGTCCATGATGAAAATGCCCGGTGTCCAGTGGCGGGGTGGACCTGGGGTCCAGGAGGCACCACACTGGGCATCCAGAGGTGGTTGTGTCAGTGAGCGCCCTCAGGGGGATGTTCCTGGGGAGAGACCTCAGCTGGGCTTTGGGCTGCTAACCCTCCCTGGGTTTTTCTAATCTTCTAGTCCGGTTGCCTGTTGTACCCTTCAGGCCTATGAGCTTCCCGCTGTCTTTTCTGCCTCAGCAGGCCACAGTCAGTTTCTGTTCATTTCAGTGGTATCTGGGATTTGCTTAGTCGTTTGGTAAGACACATGAACATGGACATGGCTTTCAAGAAGAAGAAGTTGTTACTAACAGTCCCTAGAAATAGAAGGCATGACATGCCACCACGCAGGGCCACACAGGAAGCACCAGGGCTGGGCAGGAGACAGAGAAAGCAACAGAAGCCGGGCGTGGTGGTGCATGCCTGTAATCCAAGTGCTTGGGAGGTAGAGATAGGAGGGTCACAGGTTCGAGGCCAGCCTTGGCAATTTAGTGAGACCTTGTTTCAAAATTTAAAATAATTAAAAGGGCTGGGTATGGCTCAGTGGTAGAATGCTCTGGGTTCAATCCCCAGTAACACGCACACACACACACGATGGAGAGCCACTGGAAGAAATGGTTGAAGCAGGGTAAACAAGTTTAGAATTAGCTACGTTGGATAATTTCAGCAAGTTCTGGGGTACCATAGCTGTCCCTGGTCCTCTGGTATCTATCCGTCCCTGGGGTGATTAGAGCAAGTGTACAGTGGTCAAGGTGTAAGAGCTCAGAATGGGAAAAATCGGTGGTATGGGCTCTTGATTGGCTGGTCTGCGTATGGAAGGTATGTTCTCAGGTGAGTCTTTTCCTGTCTCTAGGAACTGGCTAACCCTGGAAGGGGAGGGGGCAGTGTCTACAGGGTCAGCAAGGCCTCAAGTCATCAAAATATCAAAACCAGAAACTAGGAAATGTGGCGACCACACTATTGTTTACATCCGAGAACCCTGGCTGTGCATCTTTGATTTCATAGAGTCCTGATTTCAGAATGTTGATGGTGACTATGAAGAAGAGCACGAATCTTACAGAGTGCTGGGTGCTGTTCTAAACACTTTGCTCACCTCCTGTTGAGTCCTTGCAGCAACCCATGAAGCCACCATTGTTTGGATTCCAAGTTTATTCATGAGGAAATCAAGTCTCATGAGCTACTAAGGCAATGTTCCAAAGTCGGGCATATAAAGGAGAAGACAGGACTTGAACGCGTGTCTCTGTAACCCCCTGAGCCACACTTCTAACTACTCTGCTCACAACGTCTGCACTGAGCTGCTTTTGTGGGGCGGCAGGATCACTGAGCCATGGTACAGAGGAGGACTAAGTGTGAAGTCCAGAGGCCAGGGCAGAGTAGAAGCTGGGGGAACCAACTCAACTGTCAGTAGCATGTCCCCAACCACATAGAGGAGACGACACTTGTTCGATTATCCATGAGGAGTTTCTAACAATTCAGAAGTTAAGGGGATACTAAAACAAAACCCAGGATTGATGAGCAGCATCAGGGGCCAGTCTTGTTCCTTCTGTATTCCCGCTCACTCTCGGGGTGACCATCCATCTCAGTTTGTTTAGGACTTTCCCAATTTGAGCATAGATGTCCAGTGGCTGAGGAGTCCCTTCAGTCCCAGGCCAACCAGGAGGGTCCATTCCCCTTGGGTTATCTTGAAGCAACCCCAATGATGTATCATTTTAACTGTAAATATTGCAGAATGCATCTCTTACACAACTACACTTCTAGCATCATACCCCAAAAGGATTCAGTAATATCATAAAATAGCCAGTTACTGTCCAGATTTCAACTAGCATGTGTCCAGGTGTTTGTATGTGTGCAATACCATTAATTCAATTTAACTGGAGCTTATACAATCTCCACATACTGTGTTAGGTTGATATATCTTTTGAATCTCTTTTAGTTTGAAATTCTTCTTCCCAGTCCCCCTCCCCCCATTTATCTATTTTTTATGTTCATTTATTGGTGCATTGTAATTATACATTTTGATATATGTCAGGGTATGAACATCATACATGCACACATTGCACATTTAGCCCTCCCTTCAATCTCACCCTATTCCCTCCCCCTTCCCTCCCTTTCATGCTCCAGATAGTGATTGAGTCTTAGAGGTTTGTGTATGTATATCATGTGCTATATAGTGTGTTTCCCTCCACCCCCCCAACTCCCACAGTTAGGTCACCTTCTTTGTCCATCTAAAGATTTCTTCTTCTTCCCTTCTAAGTCCCTTCTAAGTCCCATTTATCTATTTAAAACCTTGATTTGTTTATCTGGTAGAGTTTCCCACATTCTGGATTTTCGACCATTCATACCTTCATGTAACATGTTCCTCTATCCTCTTATATCTCTATAAATTGGTAGTTAGATCCAGGTTCCATTAGGGGGTGGGGAGGAGGGAAAGCTATGTTGTGTATGGTTTTGTGTTCTCCCCAGTTCATTGCATCAAGATGCATACCAAATATGATTAGCTCTATTTAGGATTACCAGCCTGATCCACCCATTGTAGAACTCTTTAACTTTTCAGACAATTACTTTAGCCACTATTAGTAGCCATGAATTGCACCCATTTTTTTAGGGGTGCAAAGTGGTGATATTCTAAGTCCATCACATCTTCATTTGTAGCTGAGATTTTTCTAAAAGAACTACCTTCCATCATTAACTCTTGGATCACACAAACCCAAGTTTATACAGAAAAATCAGTTTCTACTTTTCATGTTTTCCTTTTATTATCAGTGCTCAGAAAAATAAGTCAAAGTCTTAAAATGTCTGGAGGTAACCTTTGAGGTTCTTTTATTTGTAAGTATCATTTTGAACAAATTGATTTTAATGTATCTAATTGTTTAAGCTTATTGTGTATATTCTTCTAGAAGCTAATATTGACCCCCCCTTTGGCCAGTAGGGCTATCTCCTTGGGACCCTCTTGCATAGCATCGTGACCCCTGTGGTCTTCGATAGCTCTCCCATCTTCGCCTTGGGTGTGTCTTGCCCCAGACCAAGACTGGGGAGCTTATCCAAGGCTCCTGGCTTCCTCCTAGTGGATTTGTTATTTAGTAAGCACAGCCAGGGTGATGCGATTGCTTCTGGGTCTTCTATATAGACAGAACTAGGAAATGCATTTATTTTTTATGAGAGAAAAGCATGATGCATTCCTGTTGAGATCTGCAGCTCCCACGGAAGACCAGAGGGTTTATCCTGAAGTCTTTTGATTCCGTTCTTGGGTACTGCTTCCCCATGACAAAATCCCCAAGCCCCATGACACCAATATAATTATCCACTTGCCTTCTCCTCCCACGTCCTTACAACAGTTCCGGAATAACAACATTGATTTTACAACTACCAATATGATCATTGAAACAACTTGTAATTTCTTGATTGTTATTTTTAATCTTAGGCTGATCCCAGTAGGAATACACAGCCAAATTACTATATTTTAATTTCACATAATTCATCAGTGGCAAGCCACCAACTTGGTACACCGTTTAGTTCATCTACTTCATTTTGCCTTGGATTTGAAAGGATTGCTTTTTAATGCTTCTTGATATAATTTTATCTTATAATTTTGTAGAATATTTACATGCTCAGGAGGTAAAATCATTGAAAATGGATTGTGTTCAGAAGTTTAGTTTCCATCCCTCTGCTGTGTATTTGCTACTGCTTCTATTGGGGGATGTTTTTTTTAGTTTTTGTTCATTCTACCACCTGTGCACACAAGTGTACACACACACACACACACACACACACACACACACACATA
>PVJS01003767.1:60084-73448 GCA_004027185.1 Glis glis | reverse complement strand
CTTACAATAAGAAGGATCGAGGTGTAGCTTAGAGGTAGAATGCCCCTGAGTTCAATCCCCAGAAACAAACACACACACACACACACACACACACACACACACACACATACACACACACACGCACGCACACGCACACACAATCTTGAACCTTTTTCATGAAGGTGAATCTGAGCACCACTGATAAAAGGCTATTCCTCACTACCATGTAGGCCTAGTAAATTTCTTCTGCCATTCCCTCCAAATAGCTGTGGCTATTTTGTTGAGAGAAACTATTAGGTACCCAGAGTGATTAATGAATTCTTGGAGATAGAGAATGCCGTTGTAGTTTGCTAATGAAAGTGATTGGCCAGATCCCCTGATTAGTGAATGGAAAGCAAAATTCCATTTTGGGGGAGAATTTCACAGATTATGTTGCAATCAAACATTTGAACAGACTGTCTAATCATTCTTTGTTGCATTCTGATATGTTTCCCAATTTGGCCAGTACAAAAAAAGCCTGACTGGTCCAGTATAGCAGTGGTAAATAAGAAACAAAATAAGGCGATCATTCCCATTGTGGATGCTCATTCGTTTAACATTTCGTTATTGGAGCAAATTTAGAAAGCTTTTGTACACAGTGGGCAGCTTTTCAGCGTGTGTGTTTGCCCTTCTATGTTCTTTTATGTGATGCTCAGTCAGATGTGGCCACAAGAGGAAACAGAAGAGAAGCTTAGGAATGCAAAGTTTATCATCCTCATGGGTCCTAGAGACAGACACAGCGTGCCAGGCAGGGCCACATGGAAAAACACCCAGAAACAGAAGACAACAGAGTGTGGAAAGCATTAGGCCAGGAGTTCACTGGGGGCTCTGCAGCAGGGAGAAGCAGGACAGGGTGAACAGTTGAGGATTTACTAGTGTGAATAATGTCGGCTGGCTCTAAGCTTCAGGGGTAGCCCCTTGTTGCCTGGTATCTGGCCCCAGGATGGTTAAGACAGAGAAGTATTGTCTCCTGGGGTTAGGGGCAAGATAGAGGAGGCATGGCTCTAGGTTGTTGATTTTAACATCAAAGGCATGTTCTGGGCTGGGGGTAATCTCTCTACAGCTAAAAATGATTTTTTAAAATTAAATTACATTAAATTATTTAATATTAGGAATTGAACCCAGGTGCATTCCAGTTCCAAGCTACACCCCCAGACCTTTTTCTATTTTGAAACAGAGTCTCGCTAAGTTGCTGAGGTTGGCCTTGAACCTGTGATCCTCTTGTCTCAGCCTCCCAAGTACTGGGGTTACAGGCATTGACCATCATGCCTAGTCCCCCCAAATTTTTGTTAGTTTCAATAAGCATAGAACACCACAGGTATGTGGTTAACCTGGTAGAATCAGCAATAAACATTTACCATCTCGTTTCAGGGATACATCAACTCAGATCCTGTGCCACAAGCTAGTCCACAAAGACTATAACCAAATCATCACTCTAGTTTATACCACTAACGCCCACACTGATGACACATGCCGAGAGACCCCAGGGCACAGGAAGTAGCAGATTCACTAGTTATTCTGGTAAGAAACATGAATGTAAGATATTATAGAATAGCTTTTGTAAAGCTTCTAGAGCGCCAGTGGTCCGAGGAATGGTAGGTTATTGTATTTTTCAATAGGAAACACATGTTGCTGACTACTGTGTCTTCTACTACTAAGAGAGGCATGGTGCATGGTGAGTCTCTTTGGGTATTGGTGTAGTGTTTGGATCAATTTAGCAGGTGGCTCCCAAAGCTGTCAGCTTTGTGTGGAGTCCAGAATAGATGTGCCTGCTTTTCCAGTGAGACCGCTTCTATTCTGGCTCATAATAAGCAATCGTTCCTGCAGTACCTATTGCAGATCAGAACATATCTGAAGCTTCATGGAAAGTCTGGACAACGGAATCATAACAAAGACTTGAGGGTTTATAGAGTAATAGCATACTCCCCAAAGCAAATAATTATCCATCTTTGAGAAATAGTCCTTGACTTGCTACTGGGATTTGATTTAAATGCAGGGTCATTGACTGAATGCTGTCTGATGGACCCCGCCATGGAGTCAGACCTTCAGATGCAGCAGAAAGGGTAGTTATAGGATTCAGCCTGAAGAAGAGAGTATTTACACGACTCTGTCATTTACACTCCAAATGTGCTTTCTCTTGACACCTATCTTCCTTTCCTTCCACCGACACTTAAGGACCATATGGACTTTCCTATGACGGAAGGTTTTTAAAAATCTCAACTTGATCCCGTTCACAGTATTCCTGCTTGACTTGCCAACCTCCACCACAGTGGATGATGAAAGGATTTCAATAGGGAAGTGCTGAGGAAGAGCAATATCCTGAGCAGGCAGAATTTAGAACAGTAGATATCTGTATTAGGCAGCTTTTTGTTACTACAAATACCTGAGCCATCAACTTAAATAGAGAAAAGGTTTATTTTGGCTCATGATTTTGGAGGTTTCAGTCCATGAGCAGTTGACCCCTTTGCCTTAGGGCCGGTGGCATGACATCACGGAGGAAGAGCATGGCAGAGCAAAACTGTCATGTCAGGGTCCCTCAATTCCCTTTGAGAGCATACTACCAATGACATGAAGGCCAACCACCAGGACCCACCTCTTAATGGCTCCATCACCTCTCAAAAGCGTCGAGCTGGGGACCGAGACTTTAACACATGGACCTTTGAGGAACATTCTAAATCCAAGCTATAGCATTCTCTGTGCACTTGGCCTGGAAGGAGAAATTACCTGAAGTAATACAGTTCTATACCAATTTCTGTACAGTGGTTCTGGTCAGATGACTATGGATTTGGGAAGAGCAAAATAGAAGATTTGGACAAAAATATATGGAGAAAGCATGACTGTCTTGGAATGGACTCAAAGAGTGAGAATCTATATCCCATTTGAATGGTGGGTGTTATAGTTCATTTTCTGTTGCTGTAACTGAATACTCGAGACTGAATAATTTATGAAGAGTAAAGGTTTATTTAGCTCATAGTCCTGGAGGCTGAAAAGTCCAAGAGCATGGCTCCAGTATCTAATCCAAATCTGGTGAAGGATTTCTTGCTGAATTATAACAGGGTAGAGGGCATCACATGGTGAGGCAGAGCCAAATTGCCTTTTATAACTGACCCACTTTTGAGATAACTTATTAACCCAATAAATTATTCATCCTAAGTGGATGAATGGATTAAACCATCAATCAAGGCAGAGATCTCATGACTCAAAGGACCTCCTCCAAATACTACTAATATACGAATTTGAGGATTAAACTTCTTTTTTTTTGCAGTACTGGGATTGAACCCAGGGGCATTCTACCTCCGAGCTATACCCCCAGCCCTATTTTTTATTCTTTATTTTGAAACAGGGTCTTACTAAGTTGTGGAAGGCCTCACTAAGTAGCTGAGGCTGGCCATGAACCTGGATCCTCAGGTCTCAGCCTCCCAAGTACTGGGATTACAAGCTTGCGCCACCACGCCTGGTTTAGGATTAAACTTTTAATACATGAATTTGGAAGACACGTTCACAAAATAGCAGTGGGGGAGAATGTGTCTAGAGGTGCCCTGAGCTTCACTAGATAGAGAAAAAATAATGGCTTCGCTCAAGGGCCAGAGGAGAACCTCAAGGTCAGAGAAGGGCATGGAGATGGAGACAATAACCAGTGAGGTTTTTGTGAATATAGAAGCTGCCAAAAATTTGGGAGGGAGGAAAAGAGGAGGATTTGCATTGTGAAATAAAATATGGTGTAGTGCTAACAGTGTGAAAGACTTTATGTTTAGCAAAGGATTTATTTTTGGGGTTTTGATCAAGGCTAATGGGTAAGACATGGTGGATTTATTTGTCTGAGAGAGTCCTGAGTCAGATAAGAATACCAGAGAAGGAGTTATTTAGTACCTGGAACTTCAGGTGGGAAGGAAACTCTGACCTCTATAAAAGGACTCAGTTATTGACAGCTAGGACTCTAGAGAGAGATTCCAATCTTGAGGTTGACTCTATCTTCGTATCCATCTTCTTTCTTACTAACGTAACCTGACCTTTGTTCAGAATATATTACCCTTCCCCAATTCATTTGATATCTGGGCTTTTCAGCAATAGCTATATAAAATAAAAATGAAATTCCATTGTTAGGATGTGTTGGTAAACATTTTTTTTCCCAATAAAAAGAAACTCTATAGGCAAACACCTTTGTCCTTCGACTGTCTCTCTTTTTCCTACCCGAACACAATCACGATGCCCTCTTGCAACTGAAAGGACGGAGGTTTCAGGCAAAGGATGATGGGTAGAAAGTTAGGAAGATCCTAGCTTTTGGATAATTTCCCCAACCTACTGCACCACCTCTGGACTTCTCACTTCTGGACTTCTTTTTTAATAAGATAAATGACCTTCTTATATGTTTAGGGCACAATAGTTAGGTTCCTGGTACATCCCACTGAATGCAATTCTAATGGAAAGGCTCTGTGGGTAAAGTTGGACACATGGACTGACTTCAGAGATTGTATGGTGGTTCAGATAAGGTTTGTTCCCCAAAGATTTATGTGCTGAAAGCTTTCTCCCCATTGTTGTGGCATTGAGGTAGTGGAATCTTTGAAAGGTGGGGCCTTAGTGGAAGGTAATTAGGCCATGGGGGCTACACCCTCAAAAATGGATATATGCTGGTCTCCCAGAGTGGGTTGGATCCTTCAAAAGGATTAGTTTTCACTAGAGTGAGTTGTTATAAATCAACAAGGCTGGCTCCTTCTCAGTCTCCTGCTTCCCATGCTCCATGGGACCTCTCTCTCCATCGATCATGTTGTGATGTGCCAGAAGGTTCTCATCAGAGGATGAACAGATAGGGCCACCTGGTTTTGGACTTTCAGCCTTCAAATCTGTGAGATAAGTAAACCCCTTTTCTGAATAAATCTCCCAGCCTCAGGTACTTTGTTATAGCCACAGAAAACAGATGAAGACAGATTGGAATCTAGTCTCCAAAAGTTAAACCAGTTATTTTTCTGAGTGTTTCATTATTGGATTTGGAACAAGACAAGGTGATTTTTTGGCCTCCAGGAAAGGGCACCAACTGGAATTTCTTGGTGAGGTATGGGCTTGCTTATTTCTATGTAATCAGTACAAGAAATAACTAAGTGGTAGTGAGGTCCTTTGGTAGCAAACAGCCAAGAATTAGTCATATTTATGTTTCTACAAATTCTATACTCTCTCTACATGAGAATCCTGCCCAAGTGTGATTTATAGCATAGAGAAGCAGAGGAGAACCAGTGGGCTGAGCTAAACCTACTAAATTGTCTTACCTGCCCAGGGGCAGAATGGTTCAGAGTCAGGGAGAAGCCTCTGTGTTTTGAAGCACAGAGAAATATTGACTTCTATCACACTTCACACTCAGACTTTTTTAAACTGCTAAATCCTTTCTATGAATCAGCCAACATGTCATTGATCCAGGCCTGCAGGGTCCATAGCTCATTATCATTAGGAATGAGGAAACATTTGGAAACTACTTAATAGGCAGATCCTGGCATATAGTTATTGTTCAATACAGTAAAATAGCATCATTATTATTAATATCTGGGAGGCAGTATAGTTATTAGAAAGATTATGGTCTAGCCGGGCATGGTGGTGCATACCCATAATCCCAGTGTCCTGGGGGGCTAAGGCAAGAGGATAGTAAGTTTGAGGCTAGCCTAGACAACTTAGTAAGACTCTTTCTCAAAATAAAAAATAAAAAGGGCTGAGGATGTAGCTCAGTGGTAGAGCACCCTGGGCTCATCCCCAGTACCACAGAAAACAAACTAACAAAAAGGTTATGATCCAGAAACTTGGGATATAATCCTGGTTCTGCTATTAGCTTCCAAGTCAAACAACTTGGAAGCATTTTCCTCTTTAAGGGCTTTGCTCTCTTCATCTGTAAATGGTCTGATAGTTTCTGTGCAATGTACTAGTCACATACACAACAATATGATGTGTCTTCCCTGGAGCTGTGCTGTGTCCAGTTTCTAACTTCCTTCATTGGCAGGTCCCAGGAAGCACTGTGACTTCCTCAGCTTGGAGTGGATGTTATCTGAACACACTCCCCACTATCTAGGTCTAATCTATTGGCTGATGGTGTACATGCTTGATAGCAATGATGAAATATCCACCGGGGAATTAGCCAGCCCTGCTGGCATGTGCTTTGGAAGTGTGAGATCGTGGTAATTGTCAAGTGGGAAGCAGCATAATATAAATCTAAAAGGGAAGCAGAAAGCTTGTATCGCTTTTTAAGTTCTAATCTCTGAAGGGAATGGCCAAAGCAGTTGATCACTGGGGTCCTGATCTTTGAGGACCCCCAGAGATACTTTCTGGCAGGCTATAGGAATATCAAAAGAGGTGGGGGGAAAACATGAGGGCTAGCTGGTCCTAAGAAACATTTGTTGCTCTCATACACACACACATAAATTATTTACTGGGGATGGTTGCCTGGCAGCAATATTCTACTTCCCTTCACATCAACTCCAGCTTCCTTATTGCCTTCTTGAGACAGCTACACTCGTTTCTTCTTTTGTAAAAGCTTTTAAAATTTTTAAAAAACAGGTATTTATTTATTATTTTTTTTGAGATGGGTCCTATTATGCTGACCAGGCTCAAATGCTCCTCCCACCTCAGCCTCTGTGGTATCTGGAACTACAGGCATGAACCACCACACCCAACTTTTTCTTCTTTGGATATTAACTCTATGTGTGTTATAAATAAGATTTCACCTAGATACAGCAGGTTAAGAGTGATGTATAGAATAAAAAGAGAGTAGAGCAGATTGATTTCATAGTATCATTTGGAAAATATACTACCTTTTGTAAAAGTTAACAGCTCACTTTTGGTCATGTTAGTAGATGTTTTGGTTGGGAGAAAAGGTTTACAAAAGGAAATACCTAAAACTTATACCTTCTTCCATACTATAACTCTTGCTATCATATTCATAGTAGATGCTAGGGTAGATGTTTCTGGTTATGTACCGAACCAGCAACTTTTGCGGGTAGACTTTAAAATAGGGTTAAAGAATCTAGCATGGTGGTGCACACCTGTAATCCCAGTACCTGGGAGGCTGAGACACGAGGATCAGTGGTTTGAGGACAGCCTCAGCAACTTAGTGAGGCACTGTAAAACATAAAATAAGAGTGGGGGTGTAGCTTGGAGGTAGAATGCTCCTGGGTTCAATCCTTACTACCAAAACAAACAAACAAACATAGGATTAAAGGCTGGGGGTGTGGCTTAGTGGTAGTGGTAGAGCCTTGCCAAGCAGGCACAAGGCTCTGGGTTCAATTCCCAGCACGGCAAAGGAAAGACGGAAAGAGAGAGAGAGAGAGAGAGAGAGAGAGAGAGAGAGAGAGAGAGAAGGAAAAGAAAGAAAGAAAAAAGAAAGAAGATGAATACAGTTTCATTTTGGAAAATATTTAACAGTCTCCCAAATAAGCAAAACTAAACTCTAAATTATAGCGTTTGCCAGTGTCCACAGTGTGAATTCTCTCACGATGGCCAATTTTAAGTTATCAGTGTTCTGTCCCTGAATGCAGAGTTGGGAAGAGACGCACACAATCTGCTCACGCAAGCTGGCATGAGCTGGCTCACCACTCAAAGAGCTCTAACGTTTACTCTTTAAAGCAGGAACATTTCAGACATCTGCTGACAGCCCTGCCAAATCCCAGGCCCAAGAGGATTTAGTTCAAAGGGTAAAGTGTTCAGAAAAATAAAGCAAAACCCAAGTAGGCTTGTCCCACTAACTCACAGATATGATTAACTAGAATTTCCAGAGGAACAAGGGGTAGAGGAGAGTCTGTAATCCTTTACAAAGTACCTAGAACGTAATAAGCACCAAATTATTATCTGCAAAATGTCAGCCATGTTTGAGCACTGACTCTCTATTTGATTACATTTTTAAATTAACATTGTGCAATCATTTCTTAAAACTGAGCTTTATCCTAAGAAACCGTATTCATTCCTTCTAATGAATGGTGATCTGAGTATGTCTTGAAATACACATTTTTAACAATTATATAACATTTAAATAACAAATATTCATCAGTCAGGACCTAAAATCACTTTGCATCCCACTTGGGGCATCTGTACAGGTATATGCACCCTACTTTGTGACACAATACATCAAATAAATATTGGGCATTATTATTCATATTTATCTTTGGAGGCTGAGTATTCAAAGGCACTTTATAATAATGCAGGTGATAACTTCTCAGTACTATATTCAGATAAATCATCAGGAGACTTGGCTCCCAAGATCCTGAAAAATCTTTAGGAAAAATCTGTTTGACCTTTCTTTAAAGGTCATTGCTGCTCAGCAACACCTGTCTTCTGGGACACTGACCACATTTCTTAGATTTTTATTAAAACACTTGTCTTGGGGGTAGAGGTGGAGAAACACATTCTGCTTCCGTCTGGCACTTCAATCGTGTTGTGACTGCAGGGAGGACCACAGTATTCAATACAGAAGAGTGTGTGAATTTCCTTCCTTCCTTCCTTTTGCACATCTGTGGGATTATTTGTTGTTGGCAGAGAGCAGTGGATTGGAAAATGAGGATCTCTGTGTTCAACCCTAATCCTGTGACCTACTCACTGAGTAGTAACCGGCCACCTCCTAATCTTAGGTTCCCAGTTTTGTCAAACCGGTTAGAGCAGGAGTCTGTGTCCAATGTCAGGAAGATAAGGTTGCAGAAGAGGACGACATTCTGCCCCGTCCTCTTTTTTGAGCTAATCAATGGTAATTATTCACAACAATAACACATGGTGACTCATTTTCTCTTAATTTATTGACTTTTAACCAGAGTAGAGAGAACTCTTCAGTGGCAACTCCGGAAGAGACATTTTGTACTCTGGGCTTCTTCTTTTATCCTTCGGCAGATAGCATCTGAACACGAATCCAAATCAAAACCCGTTTCCTCAGGTGATTAATTGAATCAAAAGAAAAGTTGCTTCTAATTACCAGCTGTCTCCTGATTGCAGGGTTATCTGTATTCATCCATGACTGGTAAATTCATAATTTATGAAGCTCAACGCTGCCACTTGCCTTGATAGTCCTCATTTTAGAAAGCCAATGTCTTCAAGCCAAAGAATGCTTTCACACAATGTTTAGCAATGTTGATGAACCTCGATCAATTACTCCTAAAGTAAGCATTTGTGGGAAAGGGAGTCATTTCCTAATCCATCTCTGCTTCTTTTCTAGGTACCCACCTGAGCTCCTTCCTCCCAACTACAGAAGAAGCATAAGGCTGAAAGATACAGGAAAACTTCCATCTGCTGAATCTGACTTCACTAAAGAAGCCAAAACAATTCTGTGGATTTTCAGCCTTTCAAAAATCTGTGGTGAGGTTTTCTATCATCTCACATGTTAGTGATCAATGACTAGAATTTCTGTGTTGGCAGCAGGTACCTGATCTTCCAGTGTCTCAATAGAGTCTTGGGAGAGGTCCCATCAGGACAAGGACTCTTATCTCTGGCAAGATTTGACCACAGGTTTAAAGCAGATGGCAGTCATGGTTTCTCTGAGCGGCTACTGGCCACCAGCAAAGTCACCTGAGGTCAATAACTCCAAGAGCATTTTGGGGAAGACGCTTGAGCAAAGTGGATCCAACTCAACTATTACCACCTAAAAGAATGCAAGTCTCAAGAATTTTGACTTAAAATCCTCTTGGGGTGGGAGAGAAAAGCCACGGTCTAGGTGACAAAGAGGACTGGCCTTAACACTCAGCTTTGTGGTATCAGGCAAGTCACTTAGCTTTTTTCAGTATCAGTTTTCTAAGAAGAAAATGAGTTGAACAAAAACACTTTCTAACATATCTTCTAGCTGTAAGATCTTTTTTTTTTTTTTTTTGCGGTACCAGGGATAGAACCCAGGGGCGTTCTACCTCCACGCTACACCCCCGGCCCTATTTTTTATACTTTATTTTGAAACCGGGTCTCACGAAGTTGCGGAGGGCCTCACTAAGTAGAGAGAGAAAGAGAGAGAGAGAGAGAGAGAGCTGAGGCTGGCCGCGAACCCGGATCCTCCGGTCTCCGCCTCCCAAAGTACTAGGATTACAAGCGTGCGCCACCACGCTCGGCCCCTAGCTGTAAGATTCTATGGCACAATCATGTATCTTTCCTTCCGGAACCCCACTTAGTCCTCGGAGCAGATAACTCACATTCTTATATAGTGTCCAGGAATTAATGATATCCATGCGATAAAGAGTTTCTACTGTCTGATTTCCCCTGGGGGCCTTTTAGCACTTTTATTTTCTTTTCTTGGCATAGCATGCACTAACTGGGGATGTCATGGGTCATGCCATAACTCCTTGGTTTTACCAGTGAAAAATGGAAAGCACATTCTGGCATAGGAATAATTCACTTCAGAGCAAGAGGTACTTGGGTTCAAATCCCAGCTCAACCACTTCCTCTCCGAGTGACTTCAGGCAATTATTCAAGGCATCCTCTTCTGTAAAATGGAGGTAAGCATGTCATACCATGTAGAACTCAACAGGATCAAATGCCCTCCTCATCCTGAAGTCATTTAGAGGCTTACCCATTCCAAACTCTTTTCCATTTCATTCTTTAGATCCACAACCACATGGATATTCCATCTTGCATGTTAGAGTTTCAGCTTCTCGGCTTCTTCACTTTATTTTCTTTTATCCCATTGAAACTGCTAACTACCATGGCCATAACATGGACATTTCGTTGTCCCAAATGCTGATCCCTGAAGATTAACTCCGTACCTCATTATCTGACAATCACCTCCTATCTTTCTCCCTCCCTTACTATAATATCTCTACTTCCACAATTCTTCAACCTTGCTGGATGCAGTGGCATACACCTATAATCCCTAATCCCAGTATTTGGGAGGCTGAGACAGGAGGACCGTTTAAAACCAGCCTCAGCAATTTAGCAAGACCCTATTTCAAAATTAAAAATAAAAAATGGACTGGAGGTGTAGCTTGGAGATAGAATGCCCCTGGGTTCAATCTCCAGTACCAAAACCAACCCCCCCAAAAAAACCCCTCAATAATTCTTCAACCTCAACCAGGACAGCAATCCTTTGGTCCTAGTGTATTTTCACCACCAGGCTTTTTAGTGTATTCTCACGTCCCTTCTTGCTCAGGTTAGAGTCCATGGCCCGTCACCACAGTCGCTTCTTGCACACGCCATGAACTCTGTAGGCCCGCCTCCCAGAGGCTTACTCATAGCAAATGTACAATCATGATTAAGTAGAATTCCCCACCTCTTCACCGCCTCCACTTGAGCAGCTAATTATTGCTGAAAAAAACCCCTAAAGAACTGTGTTGACTGGTTCTTGTTTTAGTTTCATGATCACAAATCTCAATTGTACATTTTGTACATTCGATGCCACCCAGTGACCCTGTTAAGCCTCCCATATATATTAGTTTTCCTTCTATCTTTTTTTTTTCAGTACTGGGGATTGAACCCAGGGGCATTCTACCTCCGAGCTATACCCCCAGCCCTATTTTTTATTCTTTATTTTGAAACCGGGTCTCACTAAGTTGCGGAGGGCCTCACTAAGTAGCTGAGGCTGGCCGCGAACCCGGATCCTCCGGTCTCTGCCTCCCAAGTACTGGGATTACAAGCGTGCGCCACCACGCCCGGCTTCCCTCTATCTTATATGACCACTTCACACATTCCTCACTCCTTGCAAATCTTACACGTTCTTCTCTGCCTCGTATTCAACTGAGGAAATAGAGACCTTAAACGTGTACTTACTCCATCTGCCTGCACCGTTCCATGCTTCCCAGTCATTACTAGGAAGGAAGACTAGCATCTCCCCTTTGCTTTTCGTCTGTATCTCTTCTTACTTGCTCCAAAGCTTTATTCTTGCAATGAGTGCTCTTTCCCCCTATTGAACCACTTGTGACAAGCATCATGCTGGCCCTGAGATACAATGACTAATAAGACACCATTCCTTCCCTGAAGACCTCCCCGATAACTAGCCAGAAGACCATGTCGTGGGCGCCTTTCTCAAGAGAATGTGCAAAGTTCTATGTGGACACAGGTAGTTCAGGAATTCATTGGGTCAGGAAGCCAGGAGCAGGGAAATAATTCTAGTGTTCAGTGTAAATTTGGCAGCAACCCTGTAAATTCTCATTGTTGATGTGGGACTAATTAATTTTCTTGTCTTTACCAGTAATCTTACTCTCCTCATCTTGGAATCCCAGACCCCATTTCACTTTTTATAAAGTGAAATCCTCTTATTTGTGTAAGATCAGTCACTTAACTTGGTGAGGACTTATGAATAAATCTGTGGTTTGTTACACATGTTCCAAGTATTTTTTTCACTTTCCTTTGGTTTACTCGTATTTTACCATATGGAAGCTTTTAAACTTATGTGAGGTTAATTTTATCTATTGCTTTATAATTTGTGTTTTGTCATCTTGCTTAATAAGATTTTCCCTTTCTAAATCATACACTTCCTTTCATTCAACACCTATTAATGGAATGCCTACAGTCCTCTGAGAATTGCTGTTGGCCCCGAGCATGTGTATATATATATAATGTAATCTGCTTTGGATAACTTTCAATTTTAGTTGGAGAAGGGAGGCAATAACATGTGAACACATCCTCTTGATACTTTTGGACTGTCATAAAAGCCTTGGTGAGCATAAACAGGGTTGATAGGATTGGTACCACATGGGGCAGGGTGAGAGGGCTGCTCGAGGCAGATGCTAAGAGAGCTGAGGGCTGAGGGATCAAGAGGAGCCAAGCAGCCATGTCACGTGCCAGGGGAGATATTTTTAAAAGCTTTTATTGGTGGATTATAATTATACATAATAGTGGGATTCATTGTGACGTATTCACACATGCATGTAACATAACTTGATCAGTTTAATTCCATAGTGCCTCCCCTTTCTCTTCCCCTCTGCCCTCCTACCCTTCCTCTACTCTACTGGTTCTCCTTTTATTTTCATGAGATTCCCCCCTCACTCCCTTCCCTTTTTTCTCTCTCTAGCTTCCTCATATGAGAGAAAACATATGACCCTTGACTTTCTGATTCTGGCTTATTTCACTTAATGTAATGCTCTCAAGTTCCATCCATTTTCCTGAAAATGACACAATTTCATCCTTCTTTATGGCTGAATAAAACTCCATTGTATCTATACACCACATGTTCTTTGTCCATTCATTTGTTGACAGACACTAAGACTGATTCCACAACGTGGCTATTGTGGCTTGTTGCTGCTATAAACATGGGAATGGAGCCGGGCGTGGTGGCGCACGCTTGTAATCCCAGTACTTTGGGAGGTGGAGACCGGAGGATGCGGGTTCGCAGCCAGCCTCAGCTCTCTCGCTCGCTCTCTCTCTCTCCCCCTCCCTCCCTCTCTCTCTCTCTCCCCCTCCCTCCCTCCCTCTCT
>PVJS01003767.1:35000-59984 GCA_004027185.1 Glis glis | reverse complement strand
ATTCTCTTTGACAATCCTCTCTACCGATTTCCATAGTAGTTGTACTAATTTATGATCCTACCAACCATGTGTAACCTTTTTCCTGGGGGAAGATATTTAGGCAGAATGAAGAGCAAGGAAGATTGCTCTGAGGTGAGAAGAAAGTGGTATATACTAGCAGCAGAGAACAGAGTGTTGCAGACGGAGCTTTGTGAGCACAGGGAGTGTGGTGAGGTGAGGTTGGGGTGATGGATAGGGCACGGTTGTGTAGGATATTGTGCATCCTGGACTGAATTCTAAAAACAGTGGGAAATCATTGGTAGGTCTTTTTTTTTTCTTGGTATTGGGGATTGAACCCAGGGGTATTCTACCTCCAAGTGACACCCCCAGCCTGTTTTATTATATTATTTCATTTTATTGGTATTGGTATTGAACCCAGAGGCATTCTACCTACAAGCTACACCCCTAGATCTTTTTTCTTTTTCTAGATTTTGAAACAAGGTCTCACTACTTGCTGAGGCTGACCTCAAACCTGCAATCCTCCTGGCTCAGCCTCCCAAGTACTGGGATTACAGGCACGTGCCACTGTGCCTAGCTCTGATAGGTCTTAAGTAGAGGAGGATGCAGGAGGGTACCTGGCCCCTGACAGATTTTAAGGCATAAGCCCTGCCTTGGGAGGAACTGCAGGTAAGCTCACCTGACTGATAATCATCGGAAAGGGTGAGGGAAATTCTCCAGAAAGTTTTCATTTGGAAACTCCAAACCACACCTTCTATTTCCCCATGTACTTTAGATCGGGAAGAATAGTATGAAAGTGCACTATGTTATTCCTCTGCCTTCAACAGAAGCATATATTTAAGGTAATAAGTTGGAGGTTTCTTTAAAAATGTATAGATTGATTCTGCATTAGGGAATGCTCTATTTTAGAAGTAAACTGTGATGTTCTGGGTATGCTGTGAACTCAAAAGTGGGGTTCTTTCACTCTTTCAACAAACATATGTAAGTGAATACAATTAACAAGCTGCTATATGGGACATACGGCTTCAAAAGAAACAGCCTTTGCCCTAAGGAGTCTAAAATTCATTAGGAAAAGATAAGGCATGAACATAAATACTTACAATGTAATAAGGCCAAGAGAGCTAAAAACAAATAGGGTATTATTGTTCATGAGAGCGATCCTGTTTTTGTTTTTATTTTAATTTTTTTTTCATTTTGAAATAGGATCTCGCTAAGTTGCTGAGGCTGGTCTCAAATCTGTGATCCTCCTGCCTCAGCCTCCTGAGTACTGGAATTACACGCATGTGTCACTCTGCCCGGCAAGAGCTGTCCTTAGGTGCTAGGTGACCAGGGCGGCCTTGATGGTGTGGACAGCGCTGGAGCTGGATCAGGGAGCTCTACAGCAGATGGAACTAAGGCAGGAGCATTCCTGGCACAGGAAAAGGGATCTCATGAAGGAAAAAAAGGTTGGGTAATATTTGAGGTCAGCTAACTGTAAATTTGGACAAAGGTTGAGGATGACTCAGGAGATTATGGGGAAGCATGGCTTAATGGTGGCTCGTTAGAGACAAGAGCCTGGTTGGCAAGGCTGTGGATCCTGGTTGGAGGAGGATCCATGGAAAGGTAGATTTGGAGCTGCATACTGAGGCCCTGGCTCGGTGGGACACTGTTTGCCCCAGAAACCCTCAGGTCCCTTTGTCACATCTGATGTTCCTTCCTTCCTTTTTGGTACTGGGTATTGAATTCAAAGGTTTAACCTCTGAGCTACACCCCCAGCCCCCCTCCCCTTTTTCTAAACAAAGGCTGATCAGGTTGCTGAGAGTCTCGCTATTGCTGAGGCTAGTCTCCAACCTGATCTTCCTATCTCAGCCTCCCAGGTACTGTGATTACAGGCATGCACCACCACTCCTGATTTGAACACCTTTCTTCCCAAGGTATCTGTGTGCTTTTATCTCTAGATCTGGTTCTCTTTTTCAGAGAACTGCCCTCAGGCAGATTATGAAAGCCCAGCTCTCTGGGCTCAGGGAAGGAACTCCAGGCCGGCCTAACTTCCCCTCTGGAGTTCCCTTGTGAGATTGAGGTAGGATAGGAAAAATAAAGTAATAGAGGTGGGCATGGTGGCGCTCGCTTGTAATCCCAGTACTTGGGAGGCTGAGACAGGAGGATGGCAGGTTTGCAGTCAGCCTCAGCTACTTAGTGAGGCCCTCCTTAACTTAGTGAGACCCTATTTCAAAATGAAGAATAAAAAATAGGGCTGGGAGTGTAGCCCGGAGGTAGAATGCCCCTCGATTCAATCCCCAGTTCCATAAATAAATAAAAAATAAATATCAGTAAAATGGGGATGGTAGAATGCCTCTGAGTTCAATCCCCAGTAAAACACACACACGCGCGCACACACACACACACACACACACACACACACACACACACTAGGTAGAAAGGAGACAAACAGGGAAGGAAAGAGAGAATGTAGATTTAAATCTAGCAGCTTCATGATGTTCCTTACCTTTACACTGAAGGTCTGTCCAATAAATTTTAGACCACTATATGCTCAGTGAATTGTGCATACATATTCTGTTTTTACACTGATCAAAAAAAGTCTAGAGAAAGATATTGTTCAAGGCCCAATGATATGGGTACAGTTCAGTGCTATCCATCAATTAGATAATGTCAACCTGAAGAATCTAAGAGAAACCAGACCACCCGCCACCTGCTCTGGGCTCCGTGATCAAAGGAATCCAATCCTTAGGATGAACCCCCACCGCTCAAGTTTTCCATGTACAAAGTTTCCTTTAAAAGAAGAGCCCTGCACTCCCAAAGTGCGCCTCTCTCACTTGGAAGTGGCTCACATTCTCTCTTGAACGTGTATTTCTTACTTGCCTAAATAAACCTCTATGTCTCTGACTGGCTTGTGCTGAAATTCTTTTTTGTCAGGTAAGCCAAGGACCCCGCAGATCCTGAGTTGAGGAATTGACCCTTCTCCCAAGACAGGATCAAGCTGAATCTACTCCAGTGGACTTGTCCTGAAATTAGGCTTGCCTTCCTCACCTTCTTCCTCTTCCTGTCTTACTTCCCCCACTTCCTAACTTGGATACTCTGGAGAAAATCTCCCTAATAAATCACTCAATCATGTACTCTTTCCATAGTGTCCACATCCGGGGACCTGACGTAATTGCTGGCCAAAGGCTACTTTAACCTCTCCACCCAGATGCAGGAGCCCAAGGGTGGGGAGGCCCATTCACCCTCACTTGGACCAACTGAAAAACAGCTTTAGTAGAGTGGCAAGACAACTGCCAACTTGCAAAGATTAAGTAGGGAGTGGCTGTCATGGGCAATTTGTCATTCTTTTTGGGTGCCCTACACCTTTTGAAAGCCCTTACTACTTTGGGGATATTTCTAGCTTCTCACATCTGACCTCATCAACACAGAACTCAGAAAACTGAAATCTCTAGCTTCTCCTACAGGTGGGATGCAGGAATGTCGTACATCCGCCAGACACACCCGTGTTGACGGTCTATTCAAAACAAGCAACTCGGAAAAGAGACCTTCTTGTACGATCCTTCGTTATTTTTGTTCAGTAGGTGGTGGCAGGAGTTTTGGCCTTTTGAGGAGCAATGATTGAGAGATGGTGGTTCAGACTTTGGAAAAAAAGATATTTTTAAAGAGTATTTGAGGCCAGGTATGGTGGCGCACGCCTGTAATCCTAATACTTGGGAGATTGAGATAGGAGGATTGCAAGTTCGAGCACAGCCTCAACAAGTAGTGAGATTCTCATCAACCTAGCAAGACCCTGTTTCCAAATAAAAATTAAAAAATAGGGTTGGGGGTGTAGCTCGGCAGTAGAATGCCCTGGGTTCAATCCCTAGTAACACACACACACATGCACAGTATTTGAGTTGGATGTGGCAAAAATGGAAGTAGTTCCTTCAGTGGAGCGAGGTGTCAGCGGTGACAGCCATCACAGCCATGGAATTTTGTTTCTTTATCCAATTCTCTGACCTGGTTTTGGTTATGGGTCCTGAAAAGTGAACACCAGCAGCCTGGTTCCCCAGCCCTGCCAACGCTATCTTTTCGATGAATTCCTCTTCTGAATACGTGGAGTCCATCTCAACAGCTTGCACGCGGGAACTCTGCCTGAGACAGTAGAGCATGAGAAACAGTGGGTGTGGTGGACAGCCCTTCCAGGGTCGTGTGAAAACAAGAGAGCGTGCTGGTTTACCATGGTAGCCGGCTCTACGACGGCCCCCTTCCATCACTGCCTTGTGTGTTCTTGTAATTCAGTTGTCCGCTTCCATGTTGAATCAGGGTTGGTGTGTGTGTGACTACTAGAAAACAGAGGAAATAACAGTGTGTGGCTTCTCTCTCTAGTTCTTCTGAATTGGTTTCTTGGATCGCTCCCCCAAGGGAATGCCTGCCACCATGTAGTGAGAACAGGGAAGCAGCGCGGAGGAGACGCCTGACAGACCCACTTGTCAACACCAATGTGCCAGTTATATGAGTGAACAGCCTCCAAGGTGGATTAGCCATTTGTGTGTGTGTGTGTGTGTGTGTGTGTGTGTGGTACTGGGGATGAACCCAGGGGTGTTCTACCTCTGAGCTACACACCCAGCCCTATTTTATTTTGAAACAGGGTCTTGCTAAGTTGCTGAGGCTGGCCTAGAACCTGCGATCCTCCTGAATCAGCATCCGGAGGACAGGGATTAAGGCACGTGCCACCACGCCAGGCTTGGATTCTCCTTTTCCATCCAGTCTTCAGACTCCACCCCCACCTGCAGATAACCTCTGACTGCAACTTGTGAGAGACCTTGAGCCCAGCTGCTCAACCAAGTGAATGCCTGACTCACAGAAACCATGAGAGAGAAGAAATTCTTTTTATTTATTTATTTTTTTGTGGTACTGGGGAATGAACCCAGGGGCATTCTACCTCCGCACTATGCCCCCAGCCCTATTTTATTTTTATTTGGAAACAGTTTCTCTAGGTTGATGAGAGTCTCACTACTTGCTGAGGCTGGCCTCTAACCTGCGATCCTCCTGTCTCAGCCTCCCAAGCACTGGGATTACAGGCGTGCACCACCACGCCTGGATCTTATGGTTATTTCAAACCACTAAGTCTTGAAACAATTTATTATGTAACAATAGATAACTAAGATATAGTATTTAAGGATGGTTTGTTTGTGTAGTGCAGGGGAGCGCAGAGCTTGCTTACAATGAGGAGAAAGGGATAGAGGTGGTGTGGAGAACTGCTGATCTAAGAGAACAGAAAACTGAACGAGATTAAGGGAGAGGAAGGAGGACAAAGGGAGGAAAGAAGGGGTCAAATGTATAGGGATAGCCTCGGCAGAGAAGAGAAATGTCTTTCCTTGAGAGGAATAAGTGGGAGGAAATAAGAGAGCTAGAGTCCAGGATGAAGGTAAGGAGAGGATGGATTGAAATCTTTATCTTCTCAGCAAAGCGGGAGTCAGCAAAGACCGAGTGGCCCAGAGTGAAAGGGTCCAATTCTTAAGCTGACATCTAGTAAGTATTTGTTTTGTGCTGGGCCTCATATTAAAATCCTTCCATGCATAATCTCACCTGATCATTCTTTTTTTTTTGTTTTTTTTTGTGGTACTGGGGATTGAACCCAGGGGTGTTCTACCTCCGCGCTACGCCCCCAGCCCTATTTTTTTATGCTATAGTTTTGAAACCGGGTCTCACGAAGTTGCGGAGGGCCTCACGAGGTAGAGAGAGAGAGAGAGAGAGAGAGAGAGAGAGAGAGAGAGAAGAGAGAAAGAGAGAGAGAGAGAGAGAGAGGAGAGAGAGATCCATCGATCGATTGATTGATCGTGCGCGCGCGCATGCACGCTGAGGCTGGCTGCGAACCCGGATCCTCCGGTCTCCGCCTCCCAAAGTACTGGGATTACAAGCGTGCGCCACCACGCCCGGCCTCACCTCATCATTCTGACTGTAGGAGACATGTGTCCTGATTTTCTTAGACAATGAGTTCTGTCAGATACCAGAGGGCATGCTCCTGAGACTCGCACACCCTCTCTGTGGTTTACTTAAGAACAACTGTTCTGAGAAATTTAAAAAGTGAGTCGTGAGATGAGTCAAATGCAAAAGGAAAAGCTTTCTTCAAGAAAATGTAGGACGCTTTGATCTTCACAATTTAAACCACAAGCTGGGTATGGTGGCACACACCTGTAATCCCAGTACTTGCAAGGCTGACACAGGAGGATCACAGGTGTGAGGCCATCTCAGCAATTTAGGGAGACCCTCAGCAACTTAGTGAGACCCTGTTTCAAAATAAAAAAATTTAAAAAGGGCTGAGTGTGTAGTTCGGAGGTAGAATGCCCCTGGGTTCAATCTCCAGTACAAAACAAAACAAAACAAAACAAAACAAAACAAAACAAAACACAAAAAGACAATCATAAAAATAGCCACAAAGGTAAACAGATTTTTAAAATTGGCTTTTTAATATCCTCCAAGTAGTCAAATATACCAATAAACACTTAGAGATTAGGCATTGCTTTTCATGGCAGAATATTATGAGACTTCAGACTCAATACCAAAGTGTTAGGCACCTTGCAGCTTCCTCTTTGGGCAGGTTGGGCTGTCTGGGAGGTTTGCGGAGCAGCACGAGGAGCCGCCACTATTAACATCTAATGCTGTGCACTGAAGTAACAAAAGGTGTGCACTTGTCTGTCAGCTCTTGGGTTGAAAAGTTGGTTTATTCTGTAATGGGTCAAACTTAGAAAGTAAAGTAATAAAAGGAAAGCTCGGTTTCTAAAAACTGACCTGGGCAGGCTTTTTAAGGCTCTGATAATTACAGTCGAAAATATGTAAGCAAGGATTGACAGCTCAGTGAGGTGGGTCAGCTGACAGAGTCCTTAGTATGTTATACAATATAATTAATGACTAAAGAAACATCATGATAAATAAATGAAGTTAGTTTAAACTTAAAGACAAAAAGGACATGTCACTGTCTTAGCATCTCACCGCTATAATCTAAGACTCACCACGCAATTTAGAGGTAGGAAGATTGATGTGTTCATGGTTTCCTTGGGAATTTGGGATTCAGTCCATGTGGGGTTGGGGACCGCGGATCTCAGGGCATGGTGGCGGTGGGAAGCGGGGAGAGGGAGAGCACAAGGCTTCGTGGAGGGATGAGCAAGCGAGTCAAAGACACAAGCACCGTCCTTAAGGTCACACCCCAGGGACCCACCTCCCCCAACCACACCCTACCAGGTTTCCACCCAGATAAATCCATCACAATTAACTTACCCACTGAAGACATTACAACTCTCATGACTTAACTATATCAACCCTGAGCTTAATACATGAGCTCTTGAGGGGACGTTCTACATCTAACCATGACAATCATAAAAAATAAAAAATCAGCTGGGCATGGTGGTGCAAGTCTGTAATCCCAGTACTTGGTAGGCTGAGGCAGGAGGATCATGGGTTCAAGACCAGCCTCAGCAACTTAGTGAAGCTCTCAGTAACCTAGTGAGAGCCTGTATCAAAATGAAATATTAAAAAAGCTGGGGTTGTAGCTTGGAGGTATAAAAAATTAGCTGGGCATGGTGGCATATACCTATAATCCCAGCGACTTAGGAGGCTGAGGCAGGAGGATGGTAACTTTGAGGCCAGCCTTTGCAATTTAGGAAGACTCTCTTTCAAAATAAAAGACTAGAAATGGGCTGCATGGTGGCGCACCTACCATGTACTGTATTCCCAGTACTTGGAAGGCTGAGACAGGAGGATCATAGGTTCAAGGACAGCCTCAGCAACTTAATAACAGTCTTAGCAACCTAGCGAGACCCTATTTCAAAACAAAAAATAAAAGGGCTGGGGGTGTAGTTCAGGGTAGAATACCCCTGGGTTCAATTTCCAGTAACCAACACACACACACACACACACACACACACACACACACACTCAAAAAAAAGTATAGAAATGGCTGTAGATGTAGTGCAGTGGTAGAGCACTCCTGGGTTCAATCCCTGTACTCCCCCCAAACATGAAAAAAGAGAAGGGGAGGAGTGAATTATTCAGGAATTAATACAGGTAAAAGCCAATACTATGTTTAATCAAGAATGAGATAAAAACACTCGCTATCAGCACTGTTATTTTGTCTCATTTATTATTTGTTCTGGAAAAATATACAGTTAGATCCTTCTTAAGGTTCAGGATCCTTCTAATCATAAACACTACAGAAGAAATCACAGGGAGAGTCATAGTTTTACTTTATCTGATTAAAAATTGAAAACTGTATATGATTTTTAAAAATTCGGTGGGGTGGGAGCATGATGCCGCTGCACTGCAATCCCAGCTACTTGGGAAGTTGTGACGGGAGCAGCCCAAGTTCCAGGCTAACCTGGGTGAAGCAAGACTCTGGCTCAAAAGAAAAAAATAAAAAGGGTTGGGGTTGTAGCTCAGTGGTAGAGAGCCTCCCCCTCTCTCCCCTCTTCATTCTTCACTCACAAATAATAATAATGATCAAATGGCTGATGGCAATCTAGAAGACAGAGTGATAAGATAGATAAAGAGAAAGTAGAAATGTGCAGGTATCAGGATGTCTGATAGTAGTAGCACTCCAACAATAAAACGGACCAAGGACAGGTAGAGGAGATTGACAGAAGAAATAAAAATGGCAGCAAACAAAGGGTTATCAAAGTAATGCAAATTAAAATAAGGCAATGGTGATTGTCACCTGAGACACCAGGGAGGCTGAAAGGTGGGGGGGCTGGTGAGGGTGTGGGACTCCAGCTGGGAGTGAGAATTTGTAGACACTCTCTGGAAAGTAATTCCTAAAATTACTGAATTACTAGTAGCAATCATGTGCATTCAAGTTGAAGGTGATGGACATATTAATTGCCCTGATTTGATCATTAACTAGTGTGTCTATATGCATAAAAACATCATATTGAAGCCGGGCCTGGTGGCGCACGCCTGTAATCCCAGTACTTGGGAGGCTGAGACAGGAGGATTGCAGGTTTGCAGCCAGCCTCAGCAACTTGGTGAGGTCCTCTGCAACTTAATGAGACCCTGTTTCAAAATAAAAAAAATAAAATAGGTCTGGGGGTGTAGATGGGAGGTAGAATGCCCCTAGGTTCAATCCCCAGGACCACAAAACAAAAACAAAAATAAAAACAACAAAAACCCTATATCACATTGTATTTCAAATATGTACAATTAGTATGGTCAATCAAAACAACAACAACAAAAAACCTGAGAAGTTTATACTATCTGACCCAGCAAGTATACTTTTAAAAGTCTATACAGAAAAGTATAATTAATCAGAAAGCCAGAAAAAGATTTATACAGGAAACAGAGGGGAAATCTGAATAAAACCTATAGCTTCACTTGCTTTTTACTTACTTGCTGTTATGGCCAGTTTTAGAGGTCCCTGTGGAGCTCAGCAAGATACCCTAGTAGCTTTGCTATAGGTTAACACCTCTGGCATGGGGCTCTGGGAAGACTTGCCTGCATTGTTTTTCAGGAACTTGGAGGTAGCTGAAATAGGTTGAAACCACTGACCCTTTATTTAGGCCCGTGTAACTAGAAGTGAGGGTGACTTGCCCTACGCATGCAGTAAGGCCACCATTTTCTGAACACGCGCCCTATGAAGAGGCATGAAGTTTGATTATGCATGCTTAGACCACGAATTACTTCACTTTTCCTTACCCCCAACCACCCTTTTCTATTCCTCAGACCACCCTGCTCTGTTATCCCATTAGTACCCCTAAACCCTGTGCTTGGGGCGGCAAATTTGAGACAGGCTTTCCTGTCTCCATGCTTGGCAAATTAACTCTTTTGCAAAACTCATCATTTCAAAGATGGGTCTATGCAAAGTGACAAAATGGGCCTGGTTTGGTAACATACACAAGTTTGTTTTTAATCATAATGTTTTTATAAGGGTTTAAAAAACTAATAGCCGGGCAAGATGGTGCACGCCTGTGCTTGAGAGGCTGAGATAGGAGGATCACATGTTCGAGGCCAGCTTCAGCAACTCAGTGAGAACCTCTGCAACTTGGAAAGACCCTGTTTCAAAAAAAAAAAAAAAGAAAAAAAGAAAGCTGGGCACAGTAGTGCACACCTGTAATCCCAGTAGTTGGGAGGCTGAGACAGGAGGATCGCAGGTTCATGCCTGCCTCAGCAACCTCGTGGGGCCCTCCCCAACTCAGTGAGACCCTGTTTCAAAATAGAAAGTAAAATAAAGCTGGGGGTGTAGCTCAGAGGTAGAATGCCTCCGGGTTCAATTCCCAGTGCCACAAACAAACAAACAAACAAACAAACAAATAAAAATTAAAAAATAAAAAGACCTGGGGTTATAGCTTGGAGGTAGAATGTCCCTGGGTTCAATTCTCAGCACCAATAAAGAAGTCAATAAATGCCCCTGGGTTCAATCGCAAGTACCACACACGCACACACACAAAGAAAAAAAATAAATAAAAGGGAAAACAAACTATATATGCTTTATGTCCCCGTTTATGTAAAATAAAAAAAATAGCACTGGAAATAGAGTATGCAATGCTTATATGTATAAAAAAAAGTACCAAAATATTAAGTGTTTAATAATCAGGGTGGAAATTCAGATAATTTAATTTCTTTCTCCATAATTTTCCAGATTTCCTGTAATGAGCATGAATTGCTTTTAAAAGAAAAATCCAGCCAGGCGTGGTGGCGCACGCTTGTAATCCCAGTACTTTGGGAGGCGGAGACCGGAGGATCCGGGTTCGCGGCCAGCCTCAGCTCTCTCGCTGTCTCTTTCTCTCTCTCTCTCTCTCTCTCTCTCTCTCCTCTTAGTGAGGCCCTCCGCAACTTCGTGAGACCCGGTTTCAAAATAAAGTATAAAAAATAGGGCCAGGGGCGTAGCGCGGAGGTAGAACTCCCCTGCATTCAATCCCCGGTACCGCAAAAAAAAAAAGAAAAATCCTTAATTTTAAGTAAAACTTTCCATGATATGCGGATGGGGCCACTTGCTTTTCTGTAGTTGGAAAGGTTCCAACCTGTGTAGAGGATTAGTCTCTTGTGTTACCTAAAATTACTGTAAGTGAAATGGGGACTCCCAAGACATCGTAACTGATTGGGATTATCGGGATCAATTCTGCTATAGTTAAATATAGAATGGTCCCTTGAAGAGCTCATAAATCGGTGTTTGGAGTTGATGTAATAGAGCTGTGAGGTAATAATGATGTAATAGAGTTGTAATGGCAGCAGTGGATAAATCCATTGTAATGGATTTATCTGGGTGGTGGCCTAGGTCAGTAGGGTGTGGCTGGAGAAGGTGAGTCCCTGGGGGTGTGGCCTTGGGGATTACTTATGGTCCCTGCTCTCTCTCTTTTGCTTCCGGCCTCCATGGTATGAGGAGCACAGCCCAAGTGTTCTTCTCTCTGCTTCCCGTGCCATGCCCTGAGGTTCCACGGTCCCCAGCCTCAACCAAAACAGTGAGCCAATAAATCTTCCTTCCTCTAAGTTGCGTGGTCAAGTCTTTAGATTATAGCTGTGAAAATGCTGACGAATACAGATTCCAAGTAAATCTCAGAGACTCCCTCCTCCACACGCAGAGTGAGGTGAGAACAGATGCCTATTCAAGGCTCCTCCACTTATTTTAGTCCAGTGCTTCTCAAACACTAATGCACACATGAATCAACTAGACATGTTGATAAAATACAGATGGAATTTTATAGATCTGGCTGGGGCCTGAGGCTCTGCATTTCTTTCAAGTTCCCAGGCACTGCAGATGCCACTGGTCCATGGACCACACTTTGAATAACAAAATATAACATCCCTACTGTAGAGGACAACCCAGCATTCTCTGCCTGAAAATATAAAAGAATTAGAAATAAGTTCAATCAGCAAGCATTAGCTAGATGAGTAATACTCAGTTGGTATCAAGGAGCCCACATCTGGGGGACCATTCTGGGGTTATGGGGTCATTAGTAGATTAACAAATGATTTCATAGTGCAAGTGTACTCACATGCATATGGGAATGTAAAAACATCTTTTGATACATGTGCATATCTGGTGAACTTTCAGGAAATGCTTGGGCATTATATTTTGTTTTCTTATGGAGCTACGTCAGTGGCCAGAAAAGCAAACCAGCAATTCTTTCTCTTGCCTTTTTCTTTTTCCCTTTCACAAAATCTCTGATCTCTGCATGTGTGCTCAGTAACAAGAGAAGCCAGGGCCTCCTGTGGGTCCTAGGAAATGCCTTATCTAATCTAAAAATAGACAAGAGCCTATTGTCTCATGCAAAAGTAAATCCCATATACTAATCCAGTAGAAAGTGATCTTGCCTTTTAAAAGATTTATTAGTTTCTGATCCTCTCCTCAATGCATGGAATTTTTCATCTCATCCTGTGGGATAAATTGAATTAAGTGAAAACTGAAATAACTTCTTTTTAAAGATATATAAATCTTTGTGATCGAAAGCCTTGGGTTTTAGGAGGCTCCCGCGTCCCTGAAGAAACAAAAGTGAGGAGGAGAAAATGCACTGTTACAGAAACAGATGTCTTGCCAGCAGTGGTGTGGTATAAAAGTTTAACAACCAGCTCTCAAACAAAACAAAACAAAAACCAAGAAACATTGCCAGGGCGGGGACGGGAGATGCAGAGAGTGATTGCTAATGAGTATGAATTTCTTTTTGGGGTGATGAAAATGTTCTGAAACTTGATGGTGATATTTCACCACCTAATGAATACGTTAAAAAGCACTGAACTACAAACTTTATTAAAAATAACACACACACACACACACACACACACACACAGCACTGAACTGTACAGTAGGAACAACAAAAGCAAAACCTTCTTCCCCAGAAACATTGTTTGTACTATTGGCCAATTTCCATAGTGTGAGTTTTCCCACTATGGTTGATTTTTGTGAAAATAAAAAGGAAATTCTGGTGAAAGCAATATTGAAAGAGTGTTTACATATAGAGTTGAGAAGAAATAGGGCTTATGCACAATTCCAGCTGCTGCCTGGAATATGAACTTTGGTCACCCCCATCCTTTGCCTGCAGGAACTTGGAATGACCTGAGATTTGTCCTGAGGATTGAGATGCAAATCTCATTTTACAGGTATTTCCCGAAATATTTATGCTTCTTTTTATACTTCTGCTAGACTTCTTTTCCTTATCTTCTGTCAGTCACACAGCCCCTGCTCCTTTTCAACATTCAGTAGCCCAGATAGGCTCCTACTTTTCCTGGAACACTGATTCAGAGCTGGCTGAATTCAGAAGTTTCAGATTTTGAATAATGGCATTTCCACCCCCCTGGTTCCCATTGTGGCAATTGTGTCCTACCCAGTGCGATCTAGGGGGAAGCTGAGAGGCACACAGTATTCCTGTATGCTAGCTTTGAGAATATTCTCCTTGAGTTTTTTGCTTGTTTTTGTTGTGTTTATTTTTTCTTCTGTCTTGCAGTGATTAAGTGGTAGCCAAAGAGCCCCAGAGCGAGATCAGTGCTTCAACATTTTATTAATCCACACATTCAACAGTATATTTAGCTCCTTCTCATGCTAGCCTCTGTGCTGTGCACAATGAATGTTAAGGTGTCTGGAATGATCCCTGCCCAGGAGGTCACAGACTAGCTAGGAATACACATATAAAAACATTATTGTAGAATCTGAGTATGTGTGAATGCTGTGCCAGGTATGTACACTCCAATTTAGAGAATGATTTTCCCTGGTGGATGGGGAATGGTGGTGGTGGTTTCAGCAAATGTCTCAGAGAAGAGGAGCTATCTGGCCTGGGAGCAAGGAGGAGCACCTCGATTCAAAATAACAACATAAGAGCTGGGCATGGTGGTGCACCTTGTAATCCCAGTACTTGGGAGGCTGATACAGGAGGATCACAGGTTCAAGGCCAGTCTCAGCAACTTACTGAGGCCCTTCGTAACTTAGTGAGACCCTGTTTCCAAATAAAATAGGGCTGGGGTGTGGCTCAGAGGTAGAACGCCCCTGGGTTCAATCCCCACTACCACACACACACACACACACACACACACACACACACACACACACAAATAACAACATAAGTAAAGACACAAGAACAGGATGCTGGGAAAATAGCAGCAATAAACTGTGCTAGATCACAGGTTCATTAGTGGCAATGATGGAAACTGACTAGAAAGATGAGCTGCTTTGCTCTCAAAGTTTTTATAGACCCTTCTAAGGAGTTTGCATATTATCCTATAGGAAATGGGGAGCCATTGAAATTTTTTAAACAAGAAAGAGATATGCCTAGATTCATAGTATTACTTGAAGATGACAAGAAGGATTCATGGGGCATATAGTACAAGTTATCATTTGTGGGCAGTGATCTAGAAGGGTAAGTATTCGAACTATTGATCAGAGTGTAAATTGCAAGTCTTTTGAAGAGCAAGTGATCACAATTAAATTATTTCAATCTAGTAATTCTCCATCAAGGAGTTTATCTAAAGAAACATTTGTTTTGTTTTGTTTTGTTTTGTTGTGGTACTAGGGATTGAA
Organism: Glis glis; assembly: GCA_004027185.1. Lineage (NCBI taxonomy): Eukaryota > Metazoa > Chordata > Mammalia > Rodentia > Gliridae > Glis > Glis glis. The sequence continues at coordinate 45,532 of PVJS01003767.1, read as the reverse complement.
TGCAGGGGTGTTCTACCTCCGCGCTACGCCCCCGGCCCTATTTTTTTACACTTTATTTTGAAAGCGGGTCTCACGAAGTTGCGGAGGGCCTCACTAGGTAGAGAGAGAGAGAGAGAAAGCTGAGGTTGGCCGCAAACCCGGATCCTCCGGTCCCCGCCTCCCAAAGTACTGGGATTACAAGCGTGCGCCACCACGCCCGACCTCTAAAGAAACATTTGGAGGGGTCCAAGATGGCGACTAAGGGAGATACCATGTTACAATCTCTCTGAGACTTGGGTCTCAATTGCCGTGAAAGCAAATTCTCGACAGGAGAAGAAAAGCAACAAAAACTTGAACTAAACAACAAAAAATTTGAAACGTGATGGAATCAAAGCCAGAAAACAAAACAGAGGGAAGTAAAAAGCTCCAAGCGCCTTACCTAAGGGACGGCGGCGGCGCCATCTTGGCCGGACTGCGCCGGCCGCTCCCGGCATCGCGGCTCCACACGCCGCCGGCAGAGAAGCCAGAGACCTGCTGTGAGTCCAACTCAGATCAGCAGAGACGAAAGCGAGCAGCGGCTCCTCCACACTCGAGACGCCAAACGGCGGCGGCCACAGCGGCTGCAGGGGCGCCATCTTGGCAGGACCTTACCGGCGGCTACCAGCATTGTGGCTCCTGCACAAGACCAACGGAGACGCCAGCGACCTGCTGTGAACCCAGCAGCTGCAGAATAGCAGCAGTGACGGTGACCAGCAACTTGTTGTACGCGCGACACAGACCTGAACTGCTGCGTCGGCGGAAGCAGCAGCGGCGCCATCTTGGTCAGACCGTGCCGGTGGCTACTGGCATTACGGCTTCTGCAGGCCACCAACAAGGAAGCCAGGGAGCTCTTCTAAAACCAGCTCTGCAGAGCAACAGCGACGGGTGCGAGCAGCAGTTTGATCCACGCTCGGCAGATTCCCCAGTGCCCGGAGGCCTGACCAGAGCCTGCGGCAGTGGCTGAGCCCCCCGCAGAGATTAAGAGCAGTGCTCAACGAGACGGTAAGTCAATGAGCCGCCCCAGGGGGAGATGACCCAGTGCTGCCACAGGGACTCACGGGGTCTGAGACTGCGCGGATAGCCCTGATGGAGGTGGGAGTGGGGTCTGCTGTGGGACACAGTAGATGCGTGGATAAGCAGACAGTCCCTGGAGACATTTGGGTGGGACAGACTTGTAGCCTGAGGGTGGCAGTGTCCTTATAAAGTCCCCGGGGATCGCCACAGGACATATAGCTGTGGTACCTGGGGAAAATTGGACCAAACCAGCCCTCTCTTTGGAAAACGTGAAGTTCCATGTTTGCACAGAATCGGGTCAAAGCAACATCCCCACTTCTGTAGGCAAAGAGAGACACAAGCCCAGGGCCCCCTGCTGGTGACACCTGCCATAGGTGTAGACAGAGAGAGACATAGGGATAGTCCAAGTGGAGACCACAGAGACCCACGCTTGCAGTGAGAGGGGCAATAGCAGCACTGGTCGCCTGCACAGATAGTGAGAGGCACCAGGCAAAGGTCCCAATCACTGAAGGAGACTAAGAATTGGGCCTGCAAATGGATATCATATTGAGCAAGTGAGAATAACCATTCAGTAAAGGCTATTCACCTTTAAGGCTCACCTAGTAGCAACTATCTACCTCCAGGATAAGAAACTATAAAGGGAGAGAGATTAGACATAGGAAACCTACAGAGTGAGAGAGAGAGAGAGAGAGAGAGAGCTACCAAAAGCAACAAAGGTATAAACATAAGAAACCTGAAGTCATGAAAAGGAAGAATGGCAAAGAAACAATGAGCTCCCACAACCCCACAACCACAGAACCTGCCAACACAGAAGTGCAAAGATTGCCAGAAAGACAATTCAGTAGTTAATAGTAGAAATGATACCGGATTTCTGAAAAGAACTCAGAGAGAGCCTGAAAGGAATGAAGGATCAAATAAAAAAAGAATCTTACCCCCTGAACAGGAACCAAAAAGAAGCTCTGAAGGAAGTGAAGGATGCAATAATTGAAATAAAGGCATCGATACAGACCATCAACAATAGACTAGACCACATGGAAAACAGAATCTCACTCTTAGAAGATGACCTCTCCAAAAATGAACACATAGTATATAAATTAGAAAAAACAATTTGACAGCATGAATTGGACATTAAAGAGATCTCAGCCAGTCTTAAAAGAGCAAATGTAAGAATAATAGGTATAGAAGAGGGAATAGAAGCTGAAACCAAAGGAATCAATAATCTATTCAGAGAAGTAATATTAGAAAATTTTCCAAACATAGACAAAAAGGTTGACACACAGGTACAGGAAACATATAGGACCCCTAATAGATAAGATCAGAGAAGAGGTTCACCACACCACATAATAATCAAATTGACTAATGTAGAGGCCAAGGAGAAAATCTTAAAGGCAGCGAGAGTAAAAGACCAAGTAACATTCAGAGGCAAACCAATAAAAATCACTCACGACCTTCCAAACCAAGTCATGAAAGCTAGGAGGGCCTGGAGCAACATAATCCAAACTCTGGAAAAAACAACTTCCAGCCAAGATTTATCTACCCAGCAAAAATATCTATCAAATTTTATGGAGAGATAAAAACCTTCCATGATAAACAGAAGCTGAAAGACTTTATGTCTTCCAAACCAGCACTAGAGAAAATACTCAAAGAGATTAATTACAAGGAAGAAAGAATAAGGAAACGCCAGAACCAGAGAAACAGTGATTTCTATCAAACAAACAACTAGACAAAGAACAAACACTACCTCAAACAGAAATTAAAACTCAAAATGTTAGGAATTAAAACCAATCTCTCAATAATCATGCTGAATATAAATGGCCTCAACTCCCCAATCAGAAGACATAAGGTCGCAAAATGGATTAAAAATCACAATCCATCTATATGCTGCCTGCAAGAAACACACCTTACAAGTAAAGATACGCACAAACTAAAGGTGAAGGGATGGAGCAAGGTAATCCACGCTAATGGAACTTGAAAACAAGCAAGAGTAGCAATTATGATTTCAGACAAATTAGACTTCAAACCTAAACTTATCAGAAGAGACAAAGAAGGTCATTTCTTACTGGTAAAAGGAACAATCCAGCAAGAGGACATAACAATAGTCAACATTTATGCCCTAAACATAGGTGCAACCATTTCATAAAAGAAACTCTTCGTGACATTAAATCACACATAGATCCCAATACAATAATATTGGGAGACTTCAACACTCCTCTCACACCACTAGATCAATCTTCAAGACAAAAGGTCAGTAAAGATGCCTCAAACCTAAGGAACACCATAAACCAAATGGACCTACTAGACACATACAGAATATTCCACCCAACTACAGCTGAATTCACATTTTTTTCAGAGAAGAACCTTCTCTAAAATAGGCCATATCCTAGGCTACAAAGTGAGTACTTGCAAGTTCAAAAAATGTGACATAATCCCCTGTGTCTTTTCAGACCATAATGGAATGAAACTAGAAATCAACTATAAGAAGACCCAGAGAAACCTCATAAACACATGGAGACTGAACACCACACTGCTGAATGAGGAATGGGCCACAGAAGAAATAAGGGTAGAAATTAAGAAATTCCTAGAAACAAATGAAAACAGAGACATAACATATCAAAATCTCTGGGACACCCTGAAGGCATTATTAAGAGGAAAATTCATAGCACTGAGTGCCCACATAAGAAGAACAGAAAATCACCAAATAAATAACCTAATGACACACCTCAAAGCCCTTGAAAAACAGGAACAGTCTAACTCCAAAGCTAGTAGAAGACAGGAAATTATTAAAATCAGACCAGAAATCAACGAAGTAGAGAATAAAAAAAATACAAAAAATCAACAAAACCAAAAGCTGGCTCCTTGAAAAAATAAACAAGATAGATAAACCACTAGCCAACCTAACCAAAAGAAAGAGAGAATCAAACCAAATTACTAAAATAAGAGATGAAAAAGGTGATATTACCACTGACAGCACGGAAATCCAGAGGATTATCAGGAACTACTTTGAAAAACTATACTCCAACTAAATGGAAAACCCAGAAGAAATTGACAAATTTCTAGACATGTACAACCTTCCTAAGTTGAATCAAGAAGATATAGAAAATTTAAATCGACCAATAGCAATCAAAGAGATTGAAGCAGCAATAAGGAGCCTACCATCAAAGAAAAGCCCACGTCCAGATGGTTTCCCAGGTGAATTTTATAAAACCTTTACAGAAGAACTAATTCCAACACTCCTTAATCTATTTCCATGAAATAGAAAGAAACGGGACTCTCCCAAATACATTCTATGAAGCCAACATCACATTAATACCAAAACCAAATAAAGACAGCTCAAGAAAAGAAAACTACAGACCTATATCGTTGATGAACTTAGATGCAAAACTTCTAAACAAAATACTAGCAACGCGCATTCAAAACCACATCATGAAAACCATACACCATGACCAAGTCGGTTTCATCCCAGGGATGCAAAGCTGGTTCAACATACGAAAAACAATACATGTAATCCACCACATAAACACAACTAAAGACAGAAATCACATGATCATTTCAATAGATGCTGAAAAATCATTTGACAAAATCCAACACCCATTCATGATAAGAACTCTGCAGAGAATCGGAATAGAAGGACCATACCTCAACATCATAAAGGCAATATACAATAGGCCCACAGCCAACATCATACTGAATGGGAGAAAACTTTGAGAGTTTCTCTTAAAAACAGGAACAAGACAAGGATGTCCGCTGTCACCACTCCTTTTCAATATAGTACTTGAGACTCTAGTCAGAGCAATAAGGCAAGAGGAGAAAATAAAAGGAGTACAGATAGGAAAAGAGGAACTGAAACTATCTCTATTTGCAGATGACATGATATTATACTTAGAAGATCCAGCAAACTCAACCAAAAGGCTCATAGAACTGATCAACAAATTCAGCAAAGTGTCGGGATACAAAATCAATCTTAAAAAATCAGAAGCTTTTCTGTATGCCAACCATAAATCCACTGAAAAAGAAATCCAGAAGACATTTCCACTCACGATATCCCCAAAAACAATAAAATACTTGGGAATAAACCTAACCAAGGAGATAAAAGACCTCTACAAGGAAAACTATAAAACATTGAAAAAAGAAATTGAAGAAGATCTTAGAAGATGGAAAGATCTCCCATGCTCTTGGGTAGGCAGAATAAATATCATCAAAATGGCCATTCTCCCAAAAGTGCTCCACAGATTCAATGCAATATCCATTAAATTACCAAAGTCATTCTTCACTGACATAGAAAAATCTGTCCTTAAATTCATTTGGAACAACAAAAAACCCAGAATAGCCAAAGTAGTTCTCAGCAACAAGAACCATGCAGGAGGCATCACAATCCCTGACTTCAAACTATACTACAAAGCCATAGTAATAAAAACAGCATGGTATTGGCACAAAAGCAGACACATAGACCAATGGAGCAGAATAGAAGACTCTGAAACAAATCCACATACCTACAGCCAATTGATTTTTGACAAAGGGGCTAAAAACACCCACTGGAAAAAGGATAGCCTCTTCAACAAATGGTGCTGGCAAAACTGGCTAACCATATGCAGAAAAATAGAAATAAACCCCACTTTCTCACCCTGCACTAGAGTCAACTCGAGATGGACCAAAGACCTAGAAATCAGACCAGAGACCTTGCAGCTACTTGAAGAGGGCATAGGCCCAACACTTCAACACATAGGCATAGGTAAAGACTTCCTCAACAAGACCCCAAAGGCACAGGAAACTAAAATAAGGATTATTACGTGGGATTGCATTAAACTAAAGAGTTTTTGTGCAGCAAAGGAAACAATCAAGAACCTCAACAGAGAGCCGACAGAAAGGGAGAAGATTTTTGCCAGCTACTCCTCTGATAGAGGACACATACCTAGAATATACAGAGAACTTAAAAAAATCACCACTAAAAAAACAAATAACCCAATCAAAAAATGGGCAAGTGAACTAAATAGACACTTCACGGAAGAAGAAACACAAATGGCCCATAAATGTATGAAAAAATGCTCAACATCATTAGCAATCAGAAAGATGCAAATCAAAACTACCCTGAGATTTCACCTAACCCCAATTAGAATGGCAATCATTAAAAACACAAACAACAACAAATGCTGGTGAGGATGTGGAGAAGTAGGAACTCTACTATACTGTTGGTGGAATTGCAAATTAGTGCAACCGCTTTGGAAAACAGTGTGAAGGATCCTCAGAAGAATGGGAATAAACCTACCGTATGACCCAGCAATACCACTTCCTGGCATCTACCCCAAAGAACTAAAACCCAACTACCAGACTAATGCATGTGTATCTATGTTTATAGCTGCACAATTCACAATTGCCAAACTTTGGAACCAGCCAAGGTGTCCATCAACAGATGAATGGATCACAGAACTATGGAATATGTACACAATGGAATTTTACGCAGCCACAAAGAAGAACAAAATCACATCATTTGCAAGAAAATGGCGAGAACTAGAGAACATTATGCTAAGTGATATTAGTAAGTCACTAAGAGTAAAAAGTCGGATGTCCCCCCTAATCTGTGGGAGCTAGATAGAATGGGACTTAGAAGGGAAGAAGAAGAAATCTTTAGATGGACAAAGAAGGTGACCTAACTGAGGGAGTTGGGAGGGGGGTGGAGGGAAACACACCATGATGTACATACACAAACTTATAAGACTCAATCACTATCCGGAGCATGAAAGGGAGGGATGTGGGAGGGAATAGGGTGGAATTTGAGGGAGGGCTAAATGAGCAATGTGTGCATGCATGCTTCTGATACCCTGACACTTATCAAAATATATAGCTACAGTGCACCAATAAATGAATATATTTTTTTAACAAAAAGAAGTATTTGCATATCAGGCTGAGGGTGTAGCTTAGTAGTAGAGTGGCTTGTCTGACATGTACAGGCCCTGGGTTTGATTCCCAGCACCACAAAAATAAATAAATAAATGAAATACTTGCATACATATGTAAATTTATATACAAATATATTCATTGGAGACCTTGGCTCAAATTAAAATAATAAAAAGGGCTGGGGATGTAGTTTGGTGGTGAAATGCAAGAGTGAGGCCCTGGATTCAATCCTCAATAACACACACACACACACACACACACACACACACACACACACACTGCATATAAATGATACAATATAGATGCTATAAAGACAAATACATAATCAGGTGGCATGCACACCTGTAATCTCAGTACTTGGAAGCTGAGCTGGTCTCGAATCACAGGTTCGAGGCCAGCCTCAGCAACATAGCAAGATACTGTTAAAAATAAAAATTGTTTTTGAAAGGGCTGGGGGTGTAGCTCAGAGGTAGAATGCCCTTGGATTTAATCCCCAGTACCAAAACCAAACCAAAACAAAACAAAACAAATCCACCTAAAACAAAACAAAAGGCAAATACATTTTTAGAATGGTTGTTTCTAAGTTATTTTTGTCCAACTTTTTAAAACTGAAGATAAAGCAGGGACTTTAAAACTGAAGTTTTCACAGGCGACCCTGAGTTTGTGTCCACGTGGGTATAATTAAAAACTAATGCTATAATTATGTTACATATTGCAAGCATTGTCATGTGCTTGATGCTTCTTCTAGAGGGATCAGCAGTCTGTCAGAGGTGTTGGTACACTGCCCAGTTGCTGCTTGCTTCCCAGATCCTAAGAGGAGAACGCTGGTTTTTAAATAACCACAGGTAGGGCACGGGCTTCCAAGTGGAATTCTGATCTGTGTTGTAGGGGAAGTGTGGTTTAAGACCCGGTCTCTAGGCTGACCAGATCATTAATTTGGGTTCAGTAATGTCATGGGCCAGAAAAACAAATGGGGAATTGCATCTTAATTTGAGCGTATTCAATTGCTTCCAGTTTTTCTTTTGCGGCATGGTGGTTCCTCAGGAGTTAATGAAAAGGAATTCTGATCTTTGTTCCTAATTAATTTTGTCCATTCTCATTTGCATTTTATTTGTTGAAGTCCTTGCTAAACTTTGTCTGAATGAAACAAGAATTCCCTGGGGACAGGGGTACTTACTTCTTATTGAAAAATCTACTTGTGATAGAAAGCTGCTGTCACGAGGAGTAATGTGGTTGTGCATTTGTATCCTGTCTATTAAGTCTTCTAGCTAAAAGCTATTTCGAATAATTTTTGATGGCTGAGGCTTCAGAGAGCAGCACAGTCACTTGACACCTGCGCATGAAGTCGCTGGATGGCTCCGTGCACCATTCTGCTGCCGTCATTCGGTTTCTTTGTTGGCATCCCAGAAATTGGAATCTTTTTCATAGATCAAACTCTCCTTTTCAGAGCCCCCAGGCCACGCTGAGCTGCAGAGAAAGCAAACTTTGATATTTGAAGCCCTTCTCTGTACCCTGGGTTGACTGCGGCAGCCACAACCCAGGCCCAGGGAATTCTTTCTCTTGAGCTAAAGAGGTACCATTCCCTAAGCTTCCCTGAGGCTCTGTGATACCAAATGGCAGGACTTTCATGAAAGCGTGTTCAGCGGGGCTGAAGCGCTGCCTTAGGCTCTGTTAGTCACTGCGCTCTGTGTTTGTTCAGCTGCAGAGGTCAAATGATTTGTTCTTCCAGAAGTTAATCATTTATGACAAATTTGCTTGGCTGATGTGTGCACTGAGTGTCGCAGACTAGCTAGAGAGGCACCAGAGAGCGCGTGTACCTTTCTAAAAATGCTCCTGTTCCTCAACGCACTTTCTCTTCCATTTCATACTCTACCCTCAGGCCACTAGTGTTTTCTCTTACCTTCTCAGCATCATCTCTTCTGTCACCTTCTGGTTTCCCTCTCTCCTCCCTTGTCAATTAAAGGCACAGAAACTACCTTCACCTGCCAGGACACATCGGGACTCCAAGGTGCTCCCATGCTTGGTCAGAGGTCTATTTTCTGAACCAGTTTAGCTTTAGGGCCCCTCGCTTGCATGGGACCTAGCAGGGTGTTCACATGGTCATACTCTGTAAAATTTGGGGATGTCAGGTATTTTAGCCTCTCTTTACTACAACTTCTCCTTCATTGCATCTTGCCTGCCCCTTTCTTTGGTTTTTGCTTTTGTGGTGCTGGGGATCGAACCCCGGCCCTTGCACATGCTAGGCCAGTGCTCTAACACTGAGCCACATCCCCAGCTCCTACATCTTCCCTTATATGGGTGGACTCCAAATGGCTGTGGACATTTGGGGGAACTATCTAAGGGAAAGTTGAATCACAGACACAACATATTGGGATTTAGTGGAATATACTTATTTGGTTTGGACTCTGCACTGTTGAGTTACAGCTGGCTGTCCTCATGGAGAAATAGGACTTCTAAGACCCCTCCCTTCTACCCCCACTGCCACTTCTCAGCTCTCCTGGCTTACAGAAATGAGCAGGTCTCTATTAGTAGCTGGAACTCTAGCTATGTGAGAGGTGAGGGAGAAACATGGTCTAAAACCTATGTGGTCTGAAGCCAGTCTGTGGGAAACGCTTTCAAATTGTAAAACTCATATGTGAAGGAAATTTGATGGAAACCTTCCCAAATGTGACTACCATCCAAAAAACAAACAAACAAACAAACCAAAAAACATACATGACATCATGTATTTGCTGAAAGAATCTTCTACACTGTCAATTTAAAAATTTGATCAACCAGGCTAGAGAAAAGATTCTTGATCTTGTCTTTGGTGTTACAATGTCTTTGCCTTATAGAGCAATGCTCAGAAAGTATGCATTCCTAAATGTGGGAAGGAAACTATTATTGAGATATACCAGGACTTTAATTCAGTTTTATTTGTTTTTGTATTTTATTTATTTTGACATTATTTTCCCCTGGATCTTATGATACTCCTGATACTTGTCAGTGTATAAAATTTTACATTTTGTTACAATTTTTTATTTCCCTCATATCCGTACTCAATTTTGTATCCTTTTTACAAAGTGAATCCTGAGATTGTTTAAGCTGCAGAGTGCTCAGTTGCTAGAACTGTCCATGGTCTATTTGAAACTACTGTGATGCTTCTTAAAAAATAATGTGTTTAGTATCCAGTAAACCCCCCACCCCCAAAAGCTTTTTTTTTTTTGCGGTACCAGGTATTGAACCCAGGGACATTCTACCTCCAAGCTACATCCCCAGCTCTATTTTTCATTCTTTATTTTGAAACAGGGTCTCACTAAGTTGCAGAGGGCCTCACTAAGTAGCTGAGGCTGGCGGAACCCGGATCCTCCTGTGTCAGCCTCCCAAGTACTGGGATTATAAGCGTGCACCACCACGCCCGGCCCCCAAAAGCTTTTAAATCAGGAAATTTTTAACTCAGAAGTTAAAACCTTAAAATTCCCTTTTCATCTTTTTAGCCTACTGTGTTATAGGGCAAAGATTTTATATACATACAGTAAATCTCAACCCAAGTACTGGTATCTAATCTATTTGAGCCTGGGGAAAAGTCTCTAAGTATTGGAAACTGCTATGATGAATCCGTGCTCAGA
>PVJS01003767.1:0-30000 GCA_004027185.1 Glis glis | reverse complement strand
TACATGCCAAAACTGACTGCAAGGGAACCTGGGAATTGTAGCCCTGCTGTGTATGAAGCAGGCGAAGAAATGCATCTAGTGAACACACAACAATTCCCCCATCCCTCGCTTACATCGACCAGTTCATTTTTGCTACTTGTAATTTTCTTCCTTGAATATATTTCAAAATGACGGCATAGTTCTAGTTTCATAAAAGATGTATTACATTCATTTAAATAATGTTTGGTTTGTTCAAAAGAGAAGACAAGTCACTCTTTTAGTTTGAATTAGAAATCTCAACGGCGTTGATGGAGCTGCCTATTTCTTTTCCTTTTTTTTTTTTTTTTTTTTGCGGTACTGGGGATTGAACCCAGGGGCGTTCTACCTCCGCGCTACACCCCCGGCCCTATTTTTTATACTTTATTTTGAAACCGGGTCTCACAAAGTTGCGGAGGGCCTCACTAGGTAGAGAGGGAGAGAGAGAGAGAGAGAGAGAGCGAGCTGAGGCTGGCCGCGAACCCGGATCCTCCGGTCTCTGCCTCCCAAAGTACTGGGATTACAAGAGTGCGCCACCATGCCTGGCTCTCTCCATGACTGTATTGGACTCAGGGTGGGTTGCGGGTATCACTTGGCAGTGTGCAAACTCTATGTTTCCGGAGGAGGTTTGTGTGAGGTAGAGGAAAGCTCTAGACTGCAAGGACAAGAGGAAAAGTGAAAAACCATGTTGGAGTGAGCAAGAATAATGAACTCCCATTGTACCAATTGTCACATTATTTTTCTAGCATTATGTATATTTTATCCTGTGAGTAGGATTCAAAGACTTTCAAAACCACTTTTGTTATTTTAAGTAGTGAATTTCATGTATCATTAAGTTCATAATTATATAAAAACCATAGCTATTTCATATCACACTGAGGCATCGGCTCCAGCTTTTGAAGACAGAACTTTCTTGGCTTCCTGAGAGTCTTGAAGGAAGGAAGAACTGAGCATCAGCAAAATCCTCCAAAAGAATCAAGAAGAGGGACTAGTGCCAACAGGGCTACACTCCTCCACGAGAATTCTAGAAGACTCTGGGAGGGGCCTGGAAGATGGCAGGACCTGGAAGGGCCGACCTGTTGATGGTCCACCAGCCTGCTTGGACACAGGCAAAATGTGGCTTTGAGGTGCTTTGTTTGGGGGCTCTTGTCAGTAAGGTCATCCCTGTCCCTCGGTATTCATGGGGCATTGGATCCAGGATCCCATGGACACCAAAATTTGCTGACGCTCAAGTCCCTTATATAAAATGGCACAGTATTTGCATATGACCCATATATACATCCCCCTGTATACTTTAAGTCCTCTCTAGATGACTTCATACAATGTGTTATGGGAACACTTCTTATATTGTGTTTTAAAGGGAATAATGACAAGCAAAACGCTTGTACATGTTCACTACAGACATGTTTTTTTCCCCTTAGTGTTTCACTTTGCAATTGGTTCAGTTCTTGGATACAACTGTCTTAGGTCTGACTGCAGAGTACACAACCCTTGCTTGGTAGAATCTGAGGATGTATGAAAGGCTGACTGTACTGAGAAAGGAGGGAGAACTTTCCCTAGTCTGCTTTTCTTAATCATCTTCTATTTTTTTTTTTTTTGCAGTACTGGGGATTGAACCCAGGGCCATTCTACCTCCGAGCTACACCCCCAGCCCTTATTTTTTATTCTTTATTTTGAAACAGGGTCTCACTAAGTTGCGGAGGGCCTCACTAAGTAGCTGAGGCTGGCCGCAAACTCGGATCCTGTCTCAGCCTCCCAAGTACTGGGATTACAAGCATGTGCCACCACGCCCAGCTCTCATTCTCTATTTTTATGGTCCAGTTTAGAGAAGTGCTGGTCTACTGCAAAGGGAGCAGAGATGTTTAATTCAGTTCCAAATCTATGTATTGAGACCTATGCAGAGCTACATTCTTGGGATACAAAAACAAATAAAACACCATTGCTACCCTGAGAGCCTCATAAATAGTTAGCCCTATTTGGGTGTGGTGACACATGCCTGTGATCCCAGCTACTTGGGAGGCTGGAATAGGAGAATCACAGGTTTGAGGCCAGCTTTAGCAATTTCGTGAGATCCTGTCTCAAAAAAAAAAAAAAAATATATATATATGTGATAGTTGGTCTGGTTTGTCAATTTGACCCTCCTAAGATCATGTGACTTTGGTTGTGTAACAGCAGATTGAACCGGAAGTCCTGCCCTAGATGTGGGCAGCAGGGTTCTGATAGGTGCAGGACTTAGATAAAAAGAAGGAGAAAGCTGCGTAGAGCTGAGCTGCAACTCTTCCTGTGGAAAACGCATCTGCTCTCGTTTGAGATCGTCAGTCTCCAACTTCGCCGTTTCCTTGAAGAGCTTCTTGATCTTCTGCTCTCGTCTGAGATTGTCGGCCTCCAGCTCTTCGGACTGAAATTTCACCATCGTTTCTCCGAAGAGCTTCCTTATCTTCACATCTTGGACTGGACTGAATTGGTGGTTGCTTCAATCCTGGGGCTCCGGCTCTTAGACCACCTGACCAGCTGCTGATTCCTCTGACTCTTCACGTGCAGTTGAAACTCAGGACTACATTGTGAGCTGATCTAATAAATCCTTTTTTCCCCTCCCTTCCTTTCTTCATTCTATGAATTCTGTTGATCTGGTGAACCCTGACCAATACAATAAACAAAACAAAAACCCCAGTAATCCCTGTATCATGTGTCAAGGCAGCATGTCGAGAGCTGTCCAAGGCTGTGGGTAATGGAGGAATCACTCTTACTGATTCATCACAATGCCAGCTGTTGAAACCATCACATGGCCCCCTCTTTGTCCTTTTCACTCTCTTGATCTTATATTCCTGTCTTGTAGCCTACCACTTTTTGGATGGTCTTCACCATTTCTTAGGCATGTCATAGAATGGATTAATTTATAGAACTAAATTAAAAAATCATATTAACTAGTATTGTGGTTGTATTGGGAATGTCCTCCTAGAAGCTCATGTGTGGAAAGCCTGGTCTCCGAAGAATCAAGGTGTAGAGGTGGGGCATGGAGGAGGAGCTGGGTCACTGGGGGCGTGGCCTTGAGGGCCGTGTCTGTCCCTGGCTGCTTCCCAGCTGCCATGAGCAGCTGTTCTCCCCCATACCCTGCCGCCATGATGTGTCCGCCTTGGAGCTGGCCAACTATGGACTGAACCCCTGAAACATGAGCCAAAATAAACTTTTCCTCCTCTAAATTGTTCTTATCAGGAATTTTGGTCAGAATAACAAAAAATGCTAATGAATACAACTAACATTTACTGAGGGCTTTCCATATGAGGCCTTTTATCAATATTTTCTCATTCATTCTTGGTAAAAACCTACTGAATTCTATTATTATTCTTCCTTTATACATATGGCCAGTGAGGCCTTGAGGGGGTCAATAATTTGCTCACGGTCACACAGCTTCCTGTGGTAGAGCCAACATTTGGACTTGATTCCAGAGATCACATTCTATATGTCTACTCCAACTGAACACTGGTGTCCCTTCTAATTGTCACAGGAAAACACGATAATTCCATGGAGAGTCCTGAGGAGTTCCCAGGTTTGGGGATGGGAGACTCACCTCAGGACCTTGGGGTCCTTGGCTTGCATGGTGAGAAGAATTTCAGCATGCACCAGTCAGAGACAAAGACAGAGGTTTTATTTAGAAAAAGTGGGGATACACATTCAAGGGAGAATGTGGGCCACCTCGAGAGTGTGAGAAGCCCTTGGGATATTTACAATCCTTATTTTATAGGGGACCCCCGAGAAGGAGTGGCTAGGGGCACATAGCAGGGATGGGGTAACATGGGATGGCTGGTCTCCTTTTTTTTTAATTTTCAGGTTCTTGCCATTTCATTGGTAGTTGCTAGGTGATGCCTGGGTTTGACAAAAGGTGGAACTTTCTTTGGGATTTTTTGTTTGTTTGTCAAGCATCCCAGGAAGTTCAGGTGTGAAGATAGGCCATTATTATGAAAAAGTGTAGGCATGGCCTGTTGAGGACCTAAGAAAAGGACAGACCAGATGGGCTATTATAATTAAAAATGTGTAGGCCAGGCCTATTGAAGACCTTTGCCTAAGAAAAGGACAGGCCAGATAGGCTATTATAATTAAAAGTGTGGCCCATTAAGGGCTTTTGCCTAAGAAAGAGCAGACCCTGTAAGGTGAAGTTAAGGATTATGAAGTTTCTAGATTTTAAAACTATATTTTCCCTTTCCTTCCCAATTCGTCTCCTTCCTACCTAATATTTTATTTCTCCTATCCTACCTCATAATGATGTGATTTCATTATTCAAGAGAAAGGTCTCAGTGGAATGATCCATCCTGACCAGGAACGTGGTATGCTTAACCCTTCCACTTCTAGATCTATACCTTGATATCTCCTGAGGACCTTCTGAGAGCTCAAGGTGGCTCTATCAGTTGCCTCTTCAGAGAAGGGAGCTGGCTGTGGCTTTGTGTACAAGGGACAGAGCCCTCACCCCCTTAGGGCATGGAACAAAGGTTGCACAGTGCTCACCTTGGAGCTCTTTGGATTTTGGATCAATATCCTTTCTTTTGGGGCAGATGTCAGGATTCTACTTGTCGTGGATTTGTTTTATTTGCTAGCAGTCGCAAATGAGCCAGAAGCAGCTCCTTTCCATGGGAACCTGAGCTAGCCTGGTCATAACTGGCTGTTGGAATTCAGGACAAAATGTAAGATTAAAATATATAAGTCAGAAAACAAGGGTTTCCAAATACCCTGCAAGGACTTGTTAGGCATTCAGATGCCTGAACTCCTCCTCCCCACCAAAATGTTACTAGAAGCTGTGGTATGTAAGGTTTTCACAGGTCTCTTGTTTTTTCAAACTGACATTCAAGGTCATATTTCAGGACCTTTCCAGGCTTTGGTGTTCATGTATGATTGCATAATATTGATTAATATATAATTGCATAACATTATGAAATATTAACCAAAGTTTTCTCTTCCCAGTATTTTCTTCTTTTCCTTTGCATTTCCCCTTTTCATTAAATGCTCACTAGTTCTTAAACTGACCATGAATTAGAATCATCTGGGGAGCTTTTACAAACTAACCTTGTCTGCCCTCAACTCCAGATCGCATAAATGTTTCTGGGGGCTTGGCTGAACTTCTTGTTTTCAGGGAGATTCTCAGGCCAGGGATAAAAAGTCAAGGAGGAAATAGGAATATATTCTTGGCATTTGAGTTTGGACAGAATAATAGGGGAACGGAAAGTACACAGACAGACAGAAGGTCTAACAGGAAACAGCATGAGGAACTGCAAGGCTCCTTCCCCCAGAAAAGGAAAAGATTCCTTGGACATCAAGGGAGCCCAGAGGGTGAAAGGGAGAAGAAGAGGGTGAATGATAAGGCTTATTTATTTGGTTCTTGTGAACCAAATAAAGGGATAGACCTACAGGCATTTGAGATGGGTGGCCAAGAGGGGTGCTGGACACCTTCACTGATGGCTTCATGGACAGACGTGGAGAAAAGTCAGATGCCATCTCCTTCTCTTGCCTCAGTCTCTTGGCACAACGTTGGCTTCCTAGAACTTACCTGACAGTCTTAGGAAGAAGGGGAGGATATGGGATTTTGGTGAAGGGAAGGGAAGGCTCAGAACAGAAATTAGGTTGAATCACAAAAAGTAAAGAATGCCGTATATGCACACACCTGCTTCTGACATTTGTACACAGTACATTTGGAACTGTCTTTTGGCAGAAGAATAACAAGAAAGTCCTCTGTTAATGTTTTGCTTCTCTTCAGTACCAATGGATTTGCCTTTGACCGCTTGGTAATTGAATGTTTTATGTTCTTAGTAGAGATCTAAGGAATCTGTTGCTCACAAATGTTGTTGAAGATTGAAAATAATCACCATTTTAAATATGAGTGTTCTTTGCCAAAATGATCATATTTCATTTGATACCATGACAAGGTAATTCCATATTTACAATTTAATAATCTCACCCATTATTGGAGGCAATTTTTTTTTTTTGTGGTACCAGGGATTGAACGCAGGGGCGTTTTACCTCCGCGCTACGCCCCCGGCCCTACTTTTTATACTTTATTTTGAAACCGGGTCTCATGAAGTTGTGGAGGGCCTCACTAAGGAGAGAGAGAGAGAGAGAGAGAGAGAGAGAGAGCTAAGGCTGGCCGTGAACCCGGATCCTCCGGTCTCCGCCTCCCAAAGTACTGGGATTACAAGCGTGCGCCACCACGCCCGGCTTGGAGGCAATTTTATGAATTGAAAAGTTTAAAAATTAATTTTATTGACATATTTGTTAGTGTATTGTTTTAATCTATGAGGAAAAAAAAGGGTATATAGTAAAAAAATCTTTCTTCAGTTCTGTTCCCCAGCTCCCCAGTTCATTTGAAACACAACTAGTATTATCAGCCTTCCTTCCTTCCTTCCTTCCTTCCTTCCTTCCTTCCTTCCTTCCTTCTTTCTCTTTCTCTTTCTTTTTCTTTTTGGTATTGGGGATTGAACCCAGGGGCTTTCTATATCTGAGCTACACCCCCAACCCTTTTTATTTTTTATTTTGAAACAGGGTCTCTCTAAGTTGCTAAGGGTCTTGCTAAGTTGCTGAAGCTGGCTGCAAACCTGTGGTCCTACTGTCTCAGCCTCCCAAGTCCTGGGATTACAGGTGTGCACCAACATGCCCAGCTAGTGTTATCAGTTTCTGATGTGTCCTTTGGGGATATGCAATGCACACAGAAACAAATATGTGAACACTCTTTTATTTATTTATTTTTTCCTCAAATGGCAGCTAATACAAACTGATCTAGACCTTGATTTCTATATCAGGATGTGATGAGTTCCCTCATTCTATTTTTGTGGCTGCAGGGTATGCCGTTAAATGCATACATCAGGATTTTTAAAACCAGTCCTTATTGATGGGAAGTTTTAGAATACTTCCATTGATGAAGTGTTTTTAAAAATGATCAAAGATCTAGGATTCCCTGAAGAGATTCAACTTCTCTAGAATCATGAATTTGAAAACTATGCAAATGTATGAATCTCAATTGCTATGACCTCATCAGCACTTTAGTTCATTTAGAATTTCAATTTTACACATTAAAAGATACTTTATCATGAGATAATTATATTTAGACTCTTAAGAAATTTAATGGGCTTTTTCCGTTCCTCTTTGACAATCCCATGAAATTTTTATGTTCCCAGTCCATTTTTGCTGGTCTTGGATGATGTCTGTTTTGAAGCAATTGAGAGTATACTTCACTATGCTATCGCTCTGTTCTACATCAAAGTATAAATAAGGAACTTGGGAATAGCATTAACAATTAAATCATTTTCCATTAAAAGAAAAAAACAACACCTTGCTTTGTCTGGAATTACTTGCTTCAAGCGCTCAGGAAGCCTGGCTAGCTTGCAGGAGAAATACAACATGCTTCCCATACCATTTTTCATAAATGAATTCAATCTGTCAGTTTCTTCAAGTATTAAGGTTTAAAGCATTTCTAGGTGAAATTGATGATTCCTTCTGAAATCTGTGCCTTTTTCTACATGGTTATGCTTTGAAATTCTGGATTGGCATTTTATTTATTTATTTTGGTTAAATTTTTTCAGTACTGGGGATTGATCCCAGGGGCGTTCTACCACTGAGTTACACCTCCAGCCCTTTTTATTTTTTAATTTGAAGCAGGATCTTGCTAAGTTACCCAGGCTGGCCTCAAACTTGAGATCCTTCTGCCCCAGCTTCCTGAGTAGCTGGGATTATAGGTGTGTGTCACTGCACCCAGGGCATGAAATAGATTTAGAATCACAGAATCTGTTATTGAAATGGACCTGCAGGTCACATGATATGTGTGGTTAGGTCATTTATTATTTATTTTGCAGTAGTGGAGATTGAACCCAGGGGCTTTCTACCACTGAGCTATATACTCTCAGCCCTTTTAAATCTATTTATTTATTTTTATATTTTGAGACAGGGTCTCACTAAAGGTCTCACTAAGTTGCCCAGGCTGACCTTGAATTGAACTTATGATCATCCTACCTCAGCCTCTCTAGTAGCTGGGATTACAGGCATGTGCCACCGCGTCCTGCTAATCTACATGTTTTAATGACATAACATGCTGACTAATAGCTGCTTTTAGTCGGCAAATTTCTATAGAAAGAAAATCACCACCATGATAGGCAGACCAGTCCATTTTTAAAAAATTTCAATCTTGTATACTTAAATATAATTGTCTCCTTATTTGATCAGAAGAACAACATATTACCGGGTGAGGTGGCGCACGCTTGTAATCCCAGTACTTGGGAGGCTGAGACCGGAGGATCTGGGTTCATGGCCAGCCTCAGCTACTTAATGTGGCCATCTACAACTTAGAGAGACCCGGTTTCAAAATAAAGAATAAAAAAAATAGGGCTGGGGTGTAGCTCGGAGGTAGAATGTCCCTGGGTTCAATCCCCAGTACAAGAAAGAAGAAAGAAAGAAGCAAGCAAGCAAGCAAGAACAACATATCATACTAGCTCTTCTGGTGACGGTAGGAAGGTAAAGGCAAATGATGGATCCCAGAGAGACAACACGGTTAGCTCTTACTACCTCATGAGATCTGTTTCTCCAGCCTTGCTTCCCATTCTGTGAGCCAATAAACACCAATAAACTCCATTTTTATGTAAATTAGCGTCGTCCAGTTTTGGTTGTTTACCATCCAAGAACTCTAGTTGATAATGAAGAAGACAGGTTAGTTCTTGCAAATAATTTAGATGTCCTTGGATGATAACTATACTAGGACTTCTATGTCTTTTGTAAAGGTTTGAAGTTTCAAATAAAATGAATTATTGTTGGAAGGTTAATTATGGGATCCTGTGCAGCAAATTGAGTTGGAAGAAGCCATATTAATAAGCAGCTTGAAATTGCTGGGCTCGCACAAATATTTTGACAGGTCTATTCTTTCTGGATCGTTTATAGTCTCCTAGAGATGAGTTATGCAAGCTGTTGGGTTCTGTGGCGGGAACTGGGAGACGGGGAGTGGTGTCTGGATTCTCTGGCAGGCTTCATGGTGCAGGGGAGAAGCTGTCCACTCAGGCCTATGTTGGTTTTTCTCTGGTCTGGATCACTCATGCTTGTAGAACCCATCTCTAGATTCCATTCCGGACACTGGGACTCTTTCCCAAAGTCTCTTTGTGGGCATCATCAGGCACTACAGATAGACTCCGTTGGTTTGAGGAGTCAGCCTGAATGTCCACGTGCAACTTTCATTTCTGAAAATAATTATTTAAGCAAAAAGTAAAAATATTGACCTTCCACGGCTCCACCTCTATCTGTGAGGAGCCTACTATTCTTCAAGCATAGTATAAAATCTTGAATATTTTTGTAATGCTTTTCCATTTGAGCACGTTTGGAAACCTGTGAGGTACATCATCTGTCCCAGACTGGCTGGCCTTGGTCTTATACTATTTTATAATCTGGCCCTTTATTTATAAACCTTATTTCCCCTCATTGTTCCTTAACTTGTATAGAGGGCAGGGGTTTGCTTTATGAACCTTTGCATCTACTATGATGGCGGGCATGAATGAATGGCAGTGTTTTTGTAGCCTTCCCCAACTGAATTCAACAAGTGTTGATGAACCCTAAAGCTAATATTGCATGGCACGCAAGGCCATCCAAGATATTTTTTTTTTTTTGCGGTACTGGGGATTGAACCCAGGGCGTTCTACCTCCGTGCTACGCCCCCGGCCCTATTTTTTATACTTTATTTTGAAACCAGGTCTCACGAAGTTGCGGAGGGCCTCACTAGGTAGAGAGAGAGAGAGAGAGAGAGAGAGAGAGAGAGAGACAGGGAGAGAGAGCGAGAGAGCTGAGGCTGGCCATGAACCCGGATCCTCCGGTCTCCGCCTCCCAAAGTACTGGGATTACAAGTGTGCGCCACCACACCCGGCCCATCCAAGATTTAATGCTAACAACAGCAATAGAGAAAAATATGTTCTGGCAGCATGACAGAACCAGAATGTCTCAGGCTGTGATCCTCAGGCCATTGAAGGCATTTCTCAAAAGATGTTTTCAACATAACTGGAATTTGAAGACTTTGAACAAAGAATGCACATCCCGCTTCCCTGCCTGCCCCACCTCTCCCTGTCCTCCTCTGTTACCTTTCTCACCTGCACATTTATGTTCCTCAATAGACTCCAAAGACATTTGTGTTTGGGACCCCAAATATACTTTCAACCTTATTGCTGTATCTTCAAATACTCTGCGTGTCTGCCCGTCATCTCCGTGGTTCCATAGTGTGCATGTTTTTAAAACTCCTTGACGAGAGTGGCGCTGAACCACAAAGTGCTACAAAGCCAGGCCTTCCCTAAATATTACCAACCGTTGACGTTCAACTTGAGGTTGCTAGGAGAGCAAAGCCTGCCGCCCATCAACGCCTGCCTTTCGAGCTTTGAAGTCCTGCGTCAGCCTCAGGATGAGCTATTCTCCCCAAACTTTATAAATATTTGCCCCTGCAATTGTTCTCTCGTTTACAGGGAAAGCAAATAGCATGAGTGAAAGTTCTATTTGCAAAGGTGTTTGTGTAGTGACTTGGTTTCAGCAAGAGCGGCAGGACACATTGTGTCCTGGCTGTGTGTCCTAGACAGAGCAGACGGGGGCTCAGCACTGTGCAGCTCTTCAGCCACTGAAATAGATGGGCAGAGATACGAAGCTAGTTAGCAAAGTTTCTAGGAGAGCTCTGAATCTCAGACAGGGCTGTGCTCACCCAGGGAATGAGCCACCCTGGAGGACACCCAGAGGTTTCTCGTGGCCCGAATTCCTTCCTCGGGTAGAGCTTGTCCTGGGATACCACCTCTCTATCTCAAATTGACCCTGACACTCAGGCAAAAAGCGAAGAACCAGCAAAGACGGCAGATGGCATTCTCAGATCATTCAGTGCCTCGGAGTGATTTTCAAAGAAGTAAAAATAGACACAGAGACAGTTAGGCGCGGTGGTGCACACCTGTAATCCCGGTGCTTGAGAGGCTGAGTCAGAAGAATCACAGGTTTGAGGCAAGCCTCGGCAACTTTGTGAGAGCCTATTTCAAAATAAAAAATAAAATAGGTCTAGGGGTGTAGCTTGGAAGCAGAATGGCCCTGGTCTCAATCCCCAGTACAAAAAAAAAAAAAAACTAAAACCCTAAAATACAAGAACAAACAATCCCGTCCAAAAAAAAAAGAAGAAAAAATAGAAAAGAAAAAGAAAAATAGATGCAGAGACAAAGTAGAGAAGGAAGAGAGAGGAACCCAGAAAAACAAGTAAGATGCCACACATTTTCACACATATTAGGACATAGCGTGGATGCATGGGCTATTGAGAAAGGAAAGCCTTTCCTAATTTTTAAAGTCAAATACTGTGCTACGTGTATTATTTTATATGCACGCATCATCACGTGGACTATATTTTTTCTCTTACTACCCTCTTGAATACCATCTTGGGAACATGGATACAGGAGCAGTTATATATTCTTCAACAGAGGAGAGACTGACTCAAGATTTCCCCACAATCCTTCACGGCAAAACAGCAGCTTAGACTGAGGCTTCCAGCACTCATTGTAGACCTCCTTGTTTTTGAAATAGTTACAGTCCATTTTATTTTTCAAGTGGAGACTAATAATTTGACGACAGGCTCATTTTTCGTGTTTGGTTTTATCTCTTTGTATTTCTGGTGATGAGGAGCAGGGGAAGAGGCAAGGGGCTGGGCGGGCTCTGTGTGTGGAGAACGCAGCGGTGGTGGGGTCCCTGGCAGGTCTGGAGGTCACAGCCCTTCTTCACTCTTCCTGATTTGATTAGGGGAGCTGGAGGGAACGTGCTGTTGGCTCTTATATGTGGAGCAAGTGCAGGTCAACCTGAGTTCTATTTTGTCCCGTGTTACTGTTGTCTAACGGTAATGACTGCTATCTATTGGGCACCTTCTCTTGGCCTGCATCCCTGAAGCATGCTGGGAAAAGTCGAGATGTAAAATTTCTGAGAAATTTAAAGCTGTACTAGGGAAAGCTCTTATTTTTGTGGGGCTGGAGGGGATGAGAGGGAATCTATGTGCTCTCTTCTCCCACTTCTATTAGATTATGGACATCAGTATGTTAACTTGAATTTAAGGTGTTCTGAAAACTCTCATGCCAGGAACATTCTAGAATGTGTAAAGCTCTCGCTATCCTCTGCCTGGATTATTTTGATAGCTTCTGTATTGATGTCCTCACTTTCTGTCGCTCCCTATGTGACATTCCAGTCCCCACTCAGCAGCTCAGACTGGCGTTTCCGGGGATGTCTGCACCTTTGTGTTGCGTTTCCTTGCACTAAGAACATGCGAGTGGACCACGGAAGTTACAGGTGCCTCTTGGCAATTCCCTCCTTTCATTAACTTCCCTGAAGACTGGGACTAATTTCTGTTCACGGGTACCCGCAGTCTGGAGCAGAGGCCTGGTCCGGAGCAGGACTCAGCAAGTGTTGGTAAGGCGAATGACCCAGCAGGTCCTGGCCATTCCCGTCACCAGCCCAGCCCCTGTGCCCCGACACCACCCCTGAGACCCTCCTTACCTGCACCTAGCTCGCCTGGGATGACTTCAGTGCCACCTGCCCGTGGGACCCGGGCCAAGGCTCACATTATCTGCTTACCCGCCCCTCCACTTCTGCCTCTCTGAGCTTCAAACAACTGAGGGCCTGACACATTGAGCCCACTCGGGCCACACATTTAGCCGCCGCGACAGAGGCAAGTGTGGAAGGCCATTTCTTCTCCTACACAGTCTCTCTTTCTCTCTCTTACCTGTGAGTTGCCTGTTCATGAATTCTTTTCCCCTTTTGGAATGTCCTTCATATTGTTTTAATCTAATACCTTTCTTCCCAAAATAGATCAACCAAAGCAAAACAAATCCAAAATATAGCCAAAACAGCATTCTCCGAGCCCTGATGCTGTGTCTTTAAAAAAAAATAAAGAAAAGAAATTGATTTGAGATTCTGAGCGAATTTCATCTCTTTGACCCAATGCCTAATACCCTAATATTAAAGCCTTAGGCAGCACCGATTAAAATCATAAGCTTGCTCAAATTGCACTCTTATTGATTTTTTAAAGATGGGCAACAAAAGGGAAGCTTGTTTTTAGGTAGTATTTGTAGAGCACCACTAATAGGTCTGAGGTACAAAGCGATGGAGCACCGGCTGGAGGCAAGTGCTGAGCCACTCTTAACGGCTGCCGATCCAAGAGACCAGAGGAACTTCCCATCCTCCCCGAGCTGCTCCTCACGGGGTCCTGAAAGGGTGGCGGGGGGGGGCATTTCTCCTATAAAACTATGAGGCTCACAATGTTTAAGAATCAAGATAAGAGCTGGGCGTGGTGGCGCACGCTTGTAATCCCAGTACTTTGGGAGGCGGAGACCGGAGGATCCGTGTTCGCAGCCAGCCTCAACTCTCTCTCTCTCTCCCTGTCTCTCTCTCTCTCTCTCTACTTAGTGAGGCCCTCCGCAACTTCGTGAGACCCGGTTTCAAAATAAAGTACAAAAATAGGGCCAGGGGTGTAGCGCGGAGGTAGAACGCCCCTGGGTTCAATCCCCGGTACCACAAAAAAAAAAAAAAAGAATCAAGATAAGTGACAATTGAAAGTATTTCTAACTCTGGAAAACATTGTTACTGATTTCTTTGTGTGTTTGTATTTTTTTATCATTTTTTTTGTTAGCAAGATGGAAAAAGTGAAAAAACAAACAAAAAACCCTTCTTTTTTTTTTTTTGCTTCACTGTAGCTTACTCCTTCATAAAGAAAATCATCAGAGCCAAGCATGGTGGCGCATGCTTGTCATCCCAGTACCTGGGAGGCTGAGTGAGACAGGAGGATCGCAGGTTCGCAGCCAGCCTCAGCAACTTAGGGAGGCCCTCTGCAACTTAGTGAGACCCTGCTTCAAAAAAGAAAAAAATAGGGTTGGGGTGTAGCTCAGAGGTAGAATGCTCCTGTGTTCAATCCCCAGCACCAAAAATAAAAAATAAAATCATCAGGCTGGTACTATGAACAAATCAATCCTTCAGAATTTGAAACATATACTTTGTAAAATTAGAGGAAAAATATTTGTTTTTGGTACTAGAGACTGAACCCAGGGGCATTCTTTTTTTTTTTTTTTTTGAACGCAGGGGCGTTCTACCTCCGCACTACGCCCCGGCCCTATTTTTTTTTTATGCTTTATTTTTGAAACCGGGTCTCACGAAGCTGCAGAGGGCCTCACTAGGTAGAGAGAGAGAGAAGGGGCATTCTATCTCTGAACTACTTCCCCAGCATTTTTTATTTTGAGACAGGGTCTTGCTAAGTTGCTGAGTGTCTCACTAAATTGCTGAGACTGGCCTCAAACTTGTAGTCCTCCTACTTCAACCTCTGAAGTACTGGGATCGCAGGTGTGTGCCACCATGCCAAGCAAGGAAAAATAACTTTAAGAGCATTATTTGTGGATTCAGAAGTATGCCAATATATCTATATCTATACCTATATTTATATCTATCTATATCTATATCTAATATATATGTATGTATTTTTTGTGTGTGGTATTGAGGTTGAACCCTTAGGGACATTCTACCTCTGAGCTATAACCCAAGCCCTTTTTACTTTTTATCTTGAGAGAGGTTTTTGCTAAGTTGCTCAGACCCTCACTTCTGAGGGTCTTGCTAAGTTGCTGAGGTTGGCTTTGAACCTGTGATCCTCCTGTCTCAGCTTCCCAAGTATTAGGATTACAGGTATGAGCCACCAATGCCAATTTATTTAAGCCTTATATTTGTTGTTGGTATATATGCATTTGGAATTTCAAAAATTAAGAACACATTTGATTGTCTTGGCATCTGGGGCTGTGTGTTCTAGAAAAGATTAAAAAGAAGATTGAGATATGTCGTTTCTGGTTAAGATGGAGTGACAGAGACTGGACTCACCCTCCCACCTGTGCTTGAAATAACAAAAAAACCTGAATATATATCTCACAATATGTAGGCCATTGGGTAATGATTACAATGACCTCAGAGATGGGGACAAAATGAAGGGAACCCAGTGAATAGTTTCCGATCTGTAGCAGAGTGGAGGGAGAGAAAATCCAGGCAGAACTTAGTGGATTTTTTTTTTTTTTTGTAGAACGCAGGGGCATTCTACCTCCAAGCTAAACCGCCAGCCCTTTTTTTATTTTATATTTTGAAACAGGGACTTGCTAAGTTGCTGAGGGTTTTCTTAAGTTGCTGAGGCTGGCCTCGAGCCTGCAATCCTCCTGCTTCAGCCTCCCAAGTACTGGTATTACAGGTGTGTGCCACCACGCCTGGCTCCTAGTGGTCTTCTCGAGTCGAGGAGATAAGAGTAGCAAGCCCAGGGAAGCCAGTGCTGCAGATTTCACAGGGAAGAGACTGAGGGGTAGAGAGCTGTAGAGGAAGGAGTCTGGACATCTGCAGTGTTCTGTTTAGTGCTAAAGCAGTCAGTACATATGTCTGAGGGAACCAAGGCTGGGGACAGAAACACCCAGAAGGAAATAGTGCCCAGAAGTCACAAAGAATCAGAATGGTGCTGTCCCCAATAGTCAGGGTAGAGAGTCATGTAATGTATTTGAAAGTAAACACATAAATAAATTAAAAGTAAAAAAAAACCCAAAACGAGAAATGATATACCATGCTAGTGATACTTAAAACAACCACCACCCCATAGTGACTGCATTATCAAAGTAGATCTCATCACAAAGGCTATTACCTTTGCCACCACTGATAAAGTGGGTCATTTCAAAATGACAACAGTATCAACTCATGTAGAGGACATTACTAGTCCCAAACAATTAGCACCAAAGAGTAGAGCTTCGATATACCTGAAGCAAAATCTGATAGAACTGCAAAGAGAAAGACGGGTTTACAATCCCTTTCTCAATAATGAGCAGAATAAGTGGACAAGAAACCAGGGAGGTTATAGAACACTTGCACAGTACTATTCTGTGAGTTTATCTTATCAGAAGACTCATAATGTCAGTAGCTCCTGCCTTTACTCCGTGACAAGGGAACACTTTCTTTCAAGTAAGGACAAAACACACACCAGGATAGACCATATTCTAAGCGATAAGACAAGTATCTGCTCTCTCACCAGAATTAAATTGGGAATCAAAATTAGAAACATACAGATTAATATCCCTTATCCAAAATGCTTGGGGCCAAAAGTCTTTCAGATTTTGGAATATTCTGGAATATTTGTATGTACACAATGAAATATCTTGGGGATGGGACCCAAGTGTAGGCACAAATTTCATTTATGTTTCACATAGATCTTGTACACGTAGCTTAAATGTAATATTTGTACACTATTTTTAGTGTGCCTGCATTTTGATTGCAACCCATCATATGAAGTCAGGTGTGGAATTTTCCATTTGTGTCATGCCAGTGCTTAGAAAGTGTCAGATTGTGGAGCATTTCAGATTTTGAATTTTCCGATTTGGCATATTCAACCTGTATCCAATTGTTTAAGTTCCAATGACTGGGAATTTAGAAAACATATTTCTAAGAAATCCATCAGTTATAGAAGGTATCAAAGGGAAATTGGAAAGTATTTTGACCTCAATGAAGATGAAAACAAAATATTAAAATTTATGGAACACTGCTAATGCTATACTAATCCCAGTGACTCGGGAGGCTGAGGCAGGAGGATCCCATCATAAGAATCCCATAGGCCAGCCTGGGCTGTTTATAAAGACCTGCCTCAAAATAACATTTTTAAAAAGGGCCGGATATGTAGCTCAGTAATAAAGCACCCCTGGGTGCTACAAATAATTTCATACTTAATGGTTAAAGACTATTTCCCCACTAATATCAGAAACAAGTCAGGAATATCTGCTATTACCACTTCTATTTCATATTTCCCTGAAAAACTTAGCTAGTGCAATAAGGCAAGAAAAAGAAAAGTGGTATCCAAATTGGAAATGAAGAGTAAAAATTGTTATCCTTAGCTAACAACATGAATGTCTACATAGAAAATCCTACTAAATATACCAAAAGCTACTAAAGCTAATAAGTGAGTTTAACAATACTGCATTATACAAAATCAATACACAAAAGTTAGCTTTAAGCTGAGTGTTGTTGTAGTACATACCTGAATTCCCAGCTATTCAAAGGCTGAGGTGGGAGGCTCACTTGAGCCCGTGAGATTTAGACCAGCCTGGACAAAACAGTGAGACCTAATCTCAAAGAAAAAAAAAGTTAACTTCATTTCTATATTTTATCAATAACAACAATAAAAAATCAGAAATTAAAATGTAACAAACATCACAATTTACATATTACAAAAATTTTGTAAAACTTGAATGTTAATAAAATATATGCCAGATCTGAAAAATAAAAACATTAATGAAATTAAAGATGCAAATAAGCCAGGCGTGGTGGTGCACATTTGTAATCCCAGTACTTGGGAGGCTGAGGCAGGAAGATTGCAGGTTTGAGGCCAGCCTCAGCAACTTTCTGAGGCCCTTCCTAACTTAGTGAGACCCTGTTGCAAAATAAAAAAAAAATAGGGCTGGGGGTGTAGCTGAGAGGTAGAATGCCCCTGGGTTCAATCCCCAGTACCACACACACACACACACACACACACACACACACAAAGATGTAAATAGACATATACCATGTTAATGTATTAGAAGACTCTATATTATTAAGATGTTGGTTTTCCCCCAAATTTATCTATAGATTCAATGCAATCCTAAACAAAATCTCATCAGACTGTTATTTTTTCTTTGTAGAAATTGACGAGCTGATTCTAGAATTTATATGAACATGCAGCTGATCTAGAAAAGCTAAAATGATCTTGAAAAAGAACAGAGTTGAAGGACTTTCACTGCTTGACTTCAAGATTTCTTATTAAGTCACAGAAATAAAGACAGTGTGGCATTGTTGTCAAGATGGACGAATAGATCAGTGAAACAGAATAGAAAGTCCAGGAAGAGCTTATCACACATAAGGCCAGGTCACATATTTGAAAATTAACTAGAAGTGGACCACAGAACTAAATGTAAAACCTAAGACTATAAAACTTCTAGAAGAAAAAAAAAAATAGAATAACTGTCATTATGTAGGGCAAGGCTTTCTTAGAAAAAACACCAAGAGCACAATCTGTAAAAGAAAAAAGCTTATAAAATAAACTTCATGCTGGGCGTGGTGGCGCACACTTGTAATCTCAGTACTTGGGAGGCTGAGACAGGAGGATACGGGTTCGTGGCCAGCCTCAGCTACTTAGTGAGGCCCTCTTCAACTTAGTGAGACCCTGTTTCAAAATAAAGAACAAAAAATAGGGCTGGGGGTGTAGCTCAGAGGTAGAATGCCCCTGGGTTCAATCCCCAGTATTGCAAAAATAAAATAAAATAAAATAAATTTCATCAAAATTAAAATTTCTGGGGCTTGCTCAGCGGTAGAGTTTGTGCTTAGCTTATGTAAGGCCCTGGGTTCAATCCTTAGCATCAAAAATAAATAAATGAATAAAGCTTTTGTTCTGAGGAAGATAATATTAAGAGAATAAAAAGTCAAGGCATGGACGGAGGAAAAATAGACGCATGTCACATATTTGACAAAGGACTTGTGTCTATCACATATAAAGAACTCTTAAAACTCACAAAGAAGAAAACAAAAATTTAATTAAAAATGGTCAAAAGACTTGAATAAATACATAAAGAAGATATATGTATGACAATTAAGCATATGAAGTAGTGTTCTGCATGACTAATTAGAGAAATATTAAGTTAACACAATGAAGTACTACATATAGCTATTAAAATGATTTAGATTTTAAAAATTGGTCATATTAAGTGTTATGAGGGCCTGAAACAACTGGAACACTCAGGCGCTTCTGACGGAAGCGTAAAAAAGTGTGGTTGTTTTGAAAAACAGTTTGGCAGTTTCTTCAAAAGTTAAATATCCCCATATCATATGACCTAGCTGTTGAACTCGTGTGTGTGTGTGTGTGTGTGTGTGTGTATGTGTGTGTGTGTGTGTATGGTATTGGGTATTGAACCCAGAGGTGTTCTACCTCCAAGCTACACCCCCAGCCCTTTTTATTTTGAAACAGGGTTTTACTAAGTTGCTGAGGGTCTTGCTAAGTTGCCAAG
Source organism: Glis glis (assembly GCA_004027185.1). Lineage (NCBI taxonomy): Eukaryota > Metazoa > Chordata > Mammalia > Rodentia > Gliridae > Glis > Glis glis. The sequence continues at coordinate 10,942 of PVJS01003767.1, read as the reverse complement.
GCTGACCTCAAATCTGCCATCCTCCTGTCTCAGCCCCTTGAATTCTTATTTACCCAACATAAGAAAAATCACATGTTCATACAAATACATAAATGTCATAGTAGCTGTATTTGTAATAGCCCCAAAGTGGAAGCAACTAAGATATTCAACAAGTGAATGGATCAATTCATACAATAGAATAGTCATCACATTAGTAAAGAAGGAATTAGCTATTGATACATATGACAACGTGGATCGATCTCAAGGTCACTGCGTTGCGTAAGAGAAGCTTGACAAAAATAGAGTGCAGACTCTATGATTCCATTTATACAGTATTTTAGAGAATGCAATTTAGTCTACAGTGAAGGAAAGTGGATCAGCAGGCTCTTGGAAGTGGGGGAGGGAGAAGAGAGACCCAAGAGGGAGAAGGGAAGGGTTACAAAGGGACCCAAGGAAATTTGGGGTAGTTCAGCCAATTATTTGATTGTAGTGGTGATTTCACAGATGTACATGTGCCAAATTCATAAAATTTTATGCTCTAAGCATGTTCAGTTTTTTGCCAATTATATCTCAATTAAACTGTTTTAAATTAAAGGCTATGATATAGAAACTCAGTCTGGGTTTGAGGATGGAACTGGCATTTCTACAAACTAGAGACATCAGTGAACCCATATAAATATTAAAATATCTCATAGCCATTGCAAGGAACGAAAAACAAACAAATATTGAAATCTGTTGAAAATTACTCATTAGAAAATAAATACATTCTTAAAGCATACAGGTGTACAAGATTTGCTCATTCTGAAAATGTTGTCATCTGTAAATAATAATTCATTTCATTAGAAAGGAAGAGTAATACAAATCTTGACATGACTTGGTAACAATAAATGTCACCAAAATTATTTAAATCTTTTGAAAATTATCAAAACCCCTCCAATTCAGGATGCCATGAGCCAAGCAGTCTTGCCTCCACAAATTCCTCTCCTCCCTCCGGTGAAGGCTTTCCTGCCATGTTGGGGTTGTTTGTCATTCTGATGGTTCGTCTGGGAAGCTGACAGCCTTCAGGCATTGTTAGACAAGGATTCTGAGACTTGGAACACAAAGTGATAGATGTCTTGCTTACTTAGCACTGGTGGCTTTTCCTGTGAAGACCCAGGGATGATTAAAATGCGTATGATCATGGGAGCTGAAAGCTGGAGAAAGGACGCTCATTGCTACAATGATTTTGGACTTTCTTCTTGTAAACGTCTTGGGAAAAAAATGGGTGCTCGTCTCTTTGCCTGGTCATGTGCTGTTGGGAAAATAGCTTGATCCATCACACTGTGATTTCTGCCTTAAAGAAATCACAGAGATGCACTTAAGTTCCCACCAGCTTTGTGATTACAGCCAAGATTGACGTGTGCTTTGAAAGAGCACTTGGTTGAAGTATTTCATTTCCAACATTAAAAAAATAAAACCCACAAAAAACACACACACAGATTTTCCTCTCAGTATTTCCTAGTTATCTAAATAAGCCAATACTGGAAATTTATTGAAATAGATTTTCAACAGTAACAGATGCCCTGGAGCCCCTTATTAGACTTTCTATTATATTGTGCTTTCTTATAAAGATAGATTTTTTAATTCCACAAAATGAAAAGTACCCTGAAGGCTTAACCAAATAAAAAAAATCTATTCTGAAAATGTAAATGGCTTTACCTCTTAAACTTGAGCTAATTCGAATCTCATAACCAATTTATGAGTTACGGTGCATATGCAGAAATGTGCTCCTGGCCTAGAGATCCCGGAGCTCCTCAAGGAAATAGAAACAAATTGTTAAATAAAGAAACCAATAAGATGGGAAGAAAATTACGTCAATGGCTTATGAAAATGCCAATTGTTGATGAGGGTTTCCCTCTCTTACCGTTTATACATTGAATTATTCAGCTCAAGTTGCCATAACAGAACACCATAGGCCGAGTGACTTAACGCCAGGCATTTATTTCTCATAGATCTGGAGGCTAGGAGCTTCAAGATCAAGGGGCCGGCTGACTTGCTTCTCCAGTGAGGGCTTTCTTCCCAGCTTACAGACCATCACTTAGTTGTATCCTCGCATGGTGAACAAAAAGTTCTAGCCTTCTTCTTATAAAGACAATAATCCCATCATGGGACTCCACCCTTATGACTTCATTTAAACATTACCTCCCAGAGAACCCACTTTCCAATACGATTACACTGTGGGGCAAGTCTTCAACATACACATTTCTGAAAAGTTTGTGTAAACATTTAGTCCAAACATTCCTTCCCTGGAATTCATGTCCTTGCATTCAAAATACACTCATTCTATCCCAATAGCTTAAAAAGTCTAAGCTAGTTCCAACATTAACCCTAATGTTATTGATTGATTGATTGATTGATTGATTGATTTATACTGGGGATTGAACCCAGAGGCATTCTATCTCTTAGCTATACCCCCCCACCCTTTTTTATTTTTTATTTTGAAACAGGGTCTCACTAAATTACTGAAGATCTTGCTAATGACTGAGACTGGCTTTGAGCCTGTGATCCTCCTGTTTCAGCCTCCCAAATACTGGATTACTATCTTATGCCACCGTCCCAGTGACATGGAACTCATCTTCACTTCGTGGGGCTCCAGTCTGGAGGGAGGTGGCATCACTCCCACTTCTCAATCTGACCCAGGAGGAGCTCCTTGGTGGAAAGTTCGGCTCAGAAGACTGTACACAGTGGTCACACTGGCTTGCCAAGAAGGCTACCAGAGCCCGGCAGACTCTGGTAGTAGCCACTGCTACTCTGTGCAGGAAGAATCCACAGTGCCTCGTGCTGCCCACAGTCACTCCAGAAGCTGGGTCACCTCCTACTCAACGTCTCAGCCCCAGAATGGCTTTAACCACTGTCTTAGTCAGTTCTTGATGCTACAACAAAATACTTTAAATTGGATAATTTGCAAACACCAGAAATGTATTTATCACAGCTCTGGAGGCTGGAAATTCCAAGATCAAGGTACCAGCCGATTTGGTATCTTATCTGGTGAGGGCTTCTCTCCCTGCTTCCAAGATGGCTCCTTGTCACTTGCCTTTACATGGTGTAAGGTGAAAGAACACAGTTCACTAGAGCACTTCATTTAATCTCCTTTGTAAGAGCACTAATCCATTCTTGAGGAAGAGCTCTCTTGACTTATTCACTTCCCCAAGGGCCCCACCTCTTAATGTCATCATTTGGGGGCTTAAGTTCTAACATAGGAATTTGGGAGGGACCTGTACATTCAAACATCAGCAACATCCATATTTCTACCAACATTCTGTACATAATTATTTATGTATTCTCTTAGAAGATAGAAATCTTTTCTCCAGTTCTTTCTTTTTTAATAGTAGACTTTACGAGAGGCTAGAAGTTCAATTTGCATTATGATTCAGCCAATTGTAGGTTGAGATTCTCCATTTGATTTTCATCAATCTCAGCCCTGTAGCTACAAGAGGTAAGGGTCTCCTTATCTTCAGAGAACACATAGAAGGCTTCATAACATTTATTTGGCTCGTAAACTGGCAAAATTCCCTGAGTTCATCATTGTTCTCTTCACCACTTTGTTTAGCAACATTAGGAAGGAACACTCAACTTTATATTCATTAGATTTCCAAAAATGTTCAAAAGTATCATATGCATTTTTCCTTGCTTCCTATAAGTGGTTGACTAGGAGTATCTAGTGGAGATATTTTTTATAATTCTCTATTATCTCTATTGCTAGACCACACCATGGACTACCAATCCCTCTTTATTCCTGGAAACAGAGTCATTGGTATCTTTACATACAACCACTATATTAATTTTCTAGTTGGTAGATCTGACCTGATCTCCACTAACTCTCAGCACATTAATACTATATATCTGGATAATCTGTTCTGAATTGAATGAATTGTTAATATGACAGTGATGTCCTTACCAAGTTCTGTCATTTTATTAAACAAAGATTTCTGGTGGTAGCCAAGCCTCGTGCTATAGTTTGGATCTGAAGTGTCTCCCAGATGCCCATATGTTAAAGGCTTAGTCTCCGGCGTAGCTCTATTGGGAGGCGATGACAATTTTAAGAGATGAGGCCTAGTGGGGAGTCTTCTGGTCTTTGGGGCATGCCTTTGAAGGAGCTAGCAAAACTCCAGACCTTCCTTTTCCTTTCCTTTGCTTCCCAGCCATCATGAGGTGGGCAGCTTTGCTTCACCACATGCTCCCTGCCAAGATGGCTGCCTCTCCATAAACCCAAAGCAATAGGACCAACTGACCATGGACTGAAACCTCCAAAATTGTGAGCCAAATAAACCTTTCCTCTGTATAAGTTGATTATCTCTGATATTTGCTATAGTGAAGGAGGCTGGTTAATACAGAAAATTGGTATTGAGAAGTGTAGCGGTTGTTTCTATGCCCGAGATAATGGGAAGATGCCTTTGTAATTGGTTTGCAGGGAATCTGGAAGAGTTTGGAGGAGCAAACTAGAGAAAGCAGTGCTTAATGGATGATTCTGATGGGGGCTCAGAGGAACAAAAGACTGATAGGAATGAATATAGTAAAGGCTGTGCTGATGAGGTTTCAGATGAAAATGAAGACTCTACTGGGAAGTGAACTAGAGGTCATCCTCGTTACACCATGACAAAGAACTTGGACGCATCGTCCCCATACCCCAAGACTTTGTGGGAGGTTATATTTAAAGGCCACAGACCAGTTTATCTGACAGACAGTACAGCATTCAAGCAGTAGCATGGGTGTGACCGGCTGTTTTAGCCAGATTTAGAGTGAGAATTAGGAGTGATGAGGAATAGAGCAGAAAAATTTGGAAAGTTTGCAATTTGTACAGAAAAGGAGTATGTTTAAAGGTGAAGCTAGGGAGGGTTCAGTTGCTAAAAAGGTTACCACTATTAAAAAGAAGTCAAGAACTGGACAACATCATGATGCATAACTGTAATCCCAGTGCTTGGGAAACCAAGACAGGAGGATCCCAGGTTTGAGGCCAACCTCAGCAACTTAGTGAGACCCTCAGAAACTTAGAGAGACAGTTTCAAATAAAAATTAAAAAGGGCTGGGGGTGTAGCTTAGAGGTAGAATGCCCCTGGGTTCAGTCCCGGCACCACCATCCCCCCAAAATAAAATAAAATGAAAACCAGCTATCCATGTTACACATTGATCTCAGATTTCTAGCTCCCAGATTGTGAGGAAACAATTTTCTGCTGTTTAATTCACCCAGTATGGGGTCCTAATACACTAAACACTAGGCACCCATTCTGGAGAATCAAAACCATTGAAACTTGGAGCTAAAAGGTCTGTTTCAGCATCTTTGACATATAAAACATCCAGGCTCCATTTTTCCATAGATGGAGCAGTTTTGATCTTCCAAAGAAGTCTCAGGCAGGGATATTTGGTTGGACCTTCACTCTACCTAGGCGATGTCTTCTCTGTGCATATGTGACTCTCCCATATTTGTTATCACCTGCTACTTCTCTTTTCTCTTTCCCCTTTCTTCTTGGAGACATTCTCTCTACTTTCCAAAGCGAGAGCACAGAATCGCTTCTCAAGTTGGGCCACTTAAAGCTGCTCCCAGCTGGAGAGCAATAACAGTATTTCTACCAACTGTGCTTAGCCACTCTATCCATATGTGAACATTTTAAGTACGGTGCACTGTGGCACGTTACATTACGGCCCATTCAATTCAGCCACTGTGTTTTCTGTGCAATGGGAGAGGGGGGTAAAGATGAATGAGAGGCTGTGCCTGCCCTTATGGATGTACATTCCTCAGACACCATGAGGTCATCTGGTAACAGTTAATAAGAAATGATACAACAGGGTACCCGCAGAAACTTAAAGGAATCCCTTGGAGCTGATATTGAGAGATGGCCTTCTTCTGCTGACAGCTTCCGGTACACACTTTCCTGTATGGCCACTGGGGTACCAACATGTCTGCCTTGTCAGAATATACCAGGATAAGAGAGAAGCTTGGAGAAAGATAACTGCTTAAATCTTTTCATGGAACCAGGATCCCTGTCCTCTTTTTAGATCACACTGGGTTGTGTAATTTAATGCCCCCAATTCTGGGCATTTAGCATGGCACAAAAGAGCACATTCTTTGCTCCCAATGCATTGCATGCTACAATTTAGAGAAAATGGGAAACATCTCAAACAAAGACCTGGGTAGAGGCAGGGGCTGTTCTGGAAGAGCAGAGGAGTGGGAGGCAAACAGCTGAGAGCGGGTGGTATTGTGCAGTCTGGCGACATGCAGGAGGGGGAAGAAAGCCTGTAATTTTTTTTTAAGTTCAGAAAAGGAATAGGGAGCTATTTCTTGGTTCATGAGCTTTGCTATGGGTTGAGTTTGCCCTCAGAAGGTTGATGGTGTGGGTGGATAGCATTGTTTGGTTGTAAAGTAGGGCAGCAGTTGGTGAGTGGTTTGTTTAAAAAGAGTCATTGGTCTGACAGAACAACCCGTGTGTCCTCTCCTCCATGCGTGGGGACAGGAGCCAGCGTTGTACCTTCTGTTTGAGTCAACTGCACGTAGCAGATCTCAGTAGCCCTATTTTGCAGAAGAAGATATAGATTTAGAGTGAAAGCTACTTAGCAAAGGTTAAGTTGGGGACAGATTCGTGACTTGAAGTTAGCTTAGGCTGTGTACCTTTCACAAGGAATGGTGATGAGGATGATGATGATGATGATGATGATCATTGGTGCTGGGGAATGAACCCAAGGACATTCTACCTCTAAGCTACACCCCCAGACCTTTTACTTTTTGAAATAAATTCTAAGTTGCTGAGGCTGGCTTTGAACCTGCGATCCTCCTTTCTCATCCTCCCAAGTACTGGGATTACAGGTGTAATGGTTTGGATTTACAATGTCCCCCTAGCCCTCATGGAAACAAGATTGCAATGTTGGAAGTGGGGCTTGGTTGCTAAGGAGGGGTCCTTGGGGGTGTGGCCTTGGGGATGATATAAGGTCTCTCCTCCTCCTGCTCTCTCTCTCTCTCTGCTTCCAGCCGCCATGCCCTGGGATTCCAGCCTGACATGGACAGAACCTCTAATCTCCAAAGACTGTGAGCAAATAAATTTTCCTTTCTCTAAGTTGTGTGGTCAGTAGTTTTGGATTACAGCAGTCAGAATGTTGACCGAGAGAACAGGTGTGCGCCACAGTACCTGCTTCTATTATTATTTTTTTAATGCTAAAGAGAAGAGATCCAACAGTCCCTAACTGAAGGGAGAGAGAAAGCAGGCTTGTGGCTCACTGTGGGGTCTGTGACAAGGCCCGGGCTCCCTCCTGATGTGGCAGCAGGGTCAGCAGGGCCACCCTTCTCCACTCTCACCTGGAGCAGAGGACTCCATGCTGGAGAGCCTTGGGGATGTCAGAGGGTTACCATGGAGACTGATAACTGTCTGGCCCTTCCCAGAGGCTCTCCTCAGGCTGAGGAAGGCCCTGTGGAGAGGTCTTCCATTGGCCTGGAGTGACCATTAATTTGAGGACTATGCAGACAGGCATATGAAATGTAGTGTTGCTGAGGTATTTTCAAAGTGGCAAGATCCTCTTTTTCAAGCATGAACTGGAGTGTGCTTCCCCTGGGAGTCCCTGTTAACACGTACTCCTTCCCCACTGCTGCCTAGTCTGAGGAACAGCTGGGCATCCCTCTACTCACCACCACAAGCAAAGGTGAGGCAGCAGGAGGGAAGCAAGGAGGGGTTTTCCCTTTGCTTTTAAAGTTTGAAAAGAGTGACATAAAAAATAAAGTGAGCCGGGCGTGGTGGCACATGCTTGTAATCCCAGTACTTGGGAGGCTGAGACTGTAGGATCTGGGTTTGTGGCCAGCCTCAGCTACTTAGTGAGGCCCTCTGCAATTTAATGAGATCCTGCTTCAAAATAAAGAATAAAAATAGGTCTGGGGCTGTAACTCGGAGGTAGAATGCCTCTGGGTTCAATCCCCAGTACCGCAAAAAAAAAAAAAGTGAGAAATACTCGTACGCCGTAAGCAATACCACAGAAATAATATGAGAACAAAGTTTCTCTTCCATTCTTTCTACTAGAAAAAAACATCCTGGACCGAAGGAATGGGGAAAGAGAGGTGTAGTAAAAAGGGAGCAGGGTTTTTAGGGTTCTAGATGAGAATATGGGGTCTTAGTCGACCACAAGCATGCAGGCCATCAGAACTCAAAAATCACCAGGCTCCCCTGGAGCCAGCACCGTCAGTTACCCCCGACAGCTGCCTGTGCTGTGGAACACGGTGATCACGCTTCTCATGGCTTCTGGTGAGGACTTCATGTGACAGTGGCCACAACTCATTCTGTCAGCAGTCCAGTAAGTGTCACGTTTGGGCTCTGAGTCTTGTCTCTGTCCTCATTTCATCTCATCCACACGTATAATCCCAGTTTCCATTTCCCCAGATGGAAACTGGGTTCCTAGCACCCAGTGAGGGTCTTAGAGGAAGTCAGAGGCTCTTTTGGATTTGGATGGGCTGAGAAGAACCCACTGCAAAGTTCACTGAGCCTTACTCCCTTCCCTGGTGTCATCTCCTCAGACCGAAGCTCCCGTAGACTCTTTCTCCAGGTGCAGGAGCCGGCTCACCTCGCTGAGGCACCGGGATGTGCTGCCCTTGCTCCTGCAGAGCCGGCAGAAATCCGCTGTGAAAGCTAGCTTCCTGGCGCAAGCACTTCAGTGTTTACATGCTTAAAATTCCATCTGTGCAAGTTGAGACATGACCTGAGTGCTTCTCAATTCTAGTTCAGCTCAGCCCTCCCAGGGCTCAGGCTGGGAAGATGGAGCAGTTCCTCCCCTCTTCACACACCCGCCCTGCTGAGCCAGCAGCTTCATCCATCCCAGACCATACAACTCGGGACTTGTTGTTGACAAACTCGGGCAGCTTCATTATCCCTTCCCAGTACTTATTGGGAGCCGGCCAGAAGCTGCTGGAAGATCCCTGCTGGCTGCTAGATAAAGAAAAGCCTTCTGGGAAAGAGGGAGCTGTGCTTGCCAGACCTGGACCAAGTTATTGGTCACAACAACCCAGGAATGTCTTCCAAGCTGGTGACTTCCAGGGAACTCAGGAAAAAAAATATATCAGCTTCCCTTGTTATGGGCTGAGATCCTAGAATTCAAAGCACCTGGGTAGTAAAAGGAGGGGTTGTATAGTATGCTGGAGATGTACTCCCCACACCCCCATTCAGGGAGGACCTGCTGCTGGTGCTTCTGGGAGTGATAGCAGCAGAGAGTTCTCTGCTTTCAAGCCTCTTCTGGGTTGGCCTCAGCTGCAGAGATCTGCTTGTCCAAGAGCATACCCTTCCCAGCATAAGACAATGTATGAGTCAGCCTTTGTCACTAGAATGAAATACCGGAGGCAGCTAATGTTATAAACAGAAAAGGTTTATTTAACTCACAGTTTTGAAGGTTGAAATTCCAAATGGCATAGTGTGGGCTTGGTGGCTGCCCTTTGGCTGCAACACCTCGCGGTGCAGATGGCAATGTGGCTGTGTAGCAAGTGATTATGTCTCTAACCAGGAGCTGGGGGTGGGGTGTGGGAGGGACCAGGCTCAGGCTCTCACAGCAATCTTCTCTCAAGAACTACCTCAAGGACCTTCCCTGCCCCCCCTTTCCAAACTTTCCACCATTTCCCAATAGTGCCACCCTTGCAACCCACCTTTCAGAGTAGAGTGTGTTCTAGGCTTTGCCGAGGAGTGGAGAAGGCATTCTGGACAGGAGCTGGGCACAGGCAGGAATGAGGATTCGGGAGGTGGTGGGGAAGTTTGCTGAGGATAAGAAGCAGGTAGGGCTGGCTGAAGCGTGGATGAGGAGGAGCGGGAGGAGAGTAGCTGAGGGCGTGGAGCTGCGGGGGACCTGAGCTGTGCTCATGGTGGCCCAGGGGTGTGGGCCTGCAGTGGGCCAGCCATGACCCCTGCCCCTTCCCCATGCTTGGGCTGCTTTCTGTAACTGCTGGAGCTGCTGCTGTCCAAATACAGTTGGTCATCGTGATCTGCGGGTTCCACACCCCCAGATCCAACCAGCCAAGATTAAAAAAATATATATATATAATATACATATATATATAAAGATATCTGTACTGAACATGAACATATTTTTTTCTCCTGTCATTATTCCCTAAACAACACTGTATAATAACTACTTACATTGCACTTGTACTGTATTAAGTAATCTAGAGGTGATTCAAAGTATGTGGGAGGATGTGTGTAGGTTTTATCCAAGTGCTGCACCATTTACATAAGGGACTGGAGCATCCTCAGGTCTTGGTAACTGTGAGGGTCCTGGGGACAGTGCCGCGGGTACAGTCCGACAACTGTACGCTCTTGTTCCTTTCCTGGCACCTCTCAGAGTGCTGGCTGCGGCCATTCCCCTGTGCGTCCGCCCTTTACCGTGTGCTCACTCCTGGGAAGCTCCGAAGCAGCGGAAGTCCCGTCCGGCCTCTCCTCTGTGGACCTGCCCCCACCTGCATGCCAGCGGCCTGTTCAACTGTGCAGATGCACTTCAACTTGGCTCTCTCGCATCCTGACATCAAACTCACTTTTCTCTTGAAATGAACTCTACAGAGTCCCACGTTTCTATTAGGTGCTTTTTTTCAGGGTGCTACTGGGGATCAAACCCCAGGGGCATTGTACCTCTGAGCTACACTCCCAGCCCAATTTAAGTTTTTATTTCAGAACAGGGTTTTACTAAGTTGTGGAAGGCCTTGCTAAGTTGCTGAGGCTGGCCTCAAATTTGCAATCCTCCTGTCTCAGCCTCACAAGTACTGGGATTGCAGCCCTGTGTCACCGCGCCTGGCAGATGTTTTTTTTTTTTTTAAATTTATAAGCCAGGTGTGTTGGCGCACACTTGTAATCCCAGTACTTTGGGAGGCGGAGACCGGAGGATCCGGGTTTGCGGCCAGCCTCAGCACGCGCGTGCGCTCTCTCTCTCTCTCTCTCTCTCCTCTCTCTCTCTCTCTCTCTCTCTCTCTCTCTCTTCT